>SJYQ01096369.1:2453973-2547920 GCA_006410935.1 Redunca redunca
ATACTCTTCCTCATGGTGTGTTGTTCAAAGTGGCACAGAACACGTTTACTGAGAGACCCAATCTTTAGCTTTTTTCTGTAATAGTGAGAAGAATTAGGTAAAACCTATGTTGATTGATTTAATGTTTCAGTATTTTACCTTATTTGGAAATGACCTGGATAGTCAATTTCCACCATTAACTTAACTTAGCAAAACTCTAAGGTTTCAAGTTACCAAAGGATTTTAAAAACTATGTCTTGTAAAACCTCATCACTTTTCAAAAGTTTACTTATAAACTTTTATTTGTCCTACATCTGTTTTAACTTACTTGTTAAAAGCAATCATGTTTACATTATTCATGAATACTTCACAAGACATTAAACATCTAACCATCATCTTAAAAGTTATTTTTCCTGCTGACAAATTTAGTATCAGAGATAAGTCATTTGACTAGAAAATCTTAGTAGAATAAAGAAAATCCTAGTGGAATAAAAGTTGCATGTCTGCACTAAATTTAATGCTGCTAGCCTTGAAGACATGCCTATTTTAATTAAACCAACAAGCTTATACTAGCTTTTATTTACTGAAGATTATCCTAGATCATGTAAATTTGAAAAACATTTGGGTTAGTTTCTATCTTCTGAGAGAACAATTACTTTGATAAGCACTTATTTTTCTTTAAGCCAGTTAAATAGAGCTCTTTTATGAATTAATTTTGGCAATAACATCTGGACATAGAAAAATGTTATACATTCATAACATACATACATAAGTATACAAAAACATACAGGCAGATGCAGAGATAGTATAGCTTTCATTTTCAAATTTTAGCCCTGAGATAGGTATGATAATGTAAAACTCACTAGTTTATAAAAGAACAGTTGGATCCAAACTGTGTTTCTGGCAGATGGAAGTTTATCTGCTCAGATGGCAGATGGTTCAAGCTTTTCACTAATATTTGTGGAAGAGACTTAAAAGTTTTCACAGGCATAATTTTCAAAATAACCTTTCCTTTTTTTTTTTTTTTTTTATAAAAGGTACCTTGGTTCCAAGAAATGTCTTGTTATTGTTGTTCAGTCACTAATTCACATCCAACTCGTTGCAACCTGATGGACTGTAGCACACCAGGCTTCCCTGTCTTTCACTGTCTCCCAGAGTTTGCTCAAACTCATATCCAATGAGTTGATGTTGCCATCCAACCATCTCATCCTCTGTTACCCACTTCTTCTCCTGCCCTTAATCTTTGCCAACAGGAGGGTCTTTTCCAATGAATCAACTCTTCACATCAGGTGGCCAAAGTATTAGAGCCTCAGCTTTAGCACCAGTCTTTCCAAAGAGTATTCAGGACTGATTTCCTTTAGGATTAACTGGTTTGATCTCTTTGCTGTCCAAGGGACTCTCAAGAGTCTTTTCCAGCACCACAGTTCAAAAGCATCAATTCTTTGGCGCTCAGATTTCGTTATAGTCCAACTCTCACATCCATACATGACTACTGTAAAAACCATAGCTTTGACTAGTAGGTCTGTCTCTGCTTTTTAATACACTGTATAGGTTTGTCATAGCTTTTCTTCCAAGGAGCAAGTGTCTTTTAATTTTGTGGCTGAAGTCGCTGTCTGCAGTGATTTTAGAACCCAAGAAAATAAAATCTGTCATTTCTACTTTTTCCCCACCTATTTGCCGTGAAGTGAATCCCATGAACAGTATGAAAAGGCAAGTAAAGTCTAGTCACAGAGAAAGAATGCAAGTTCCATGAAGAAGAAACTTTGTTCCCAAAGCCCAGATCTTTTATAACATATGCAAGCTTTTTGAGATGAATAGGGGAGGTTTGGGGACTGATCAAAATGGTAAATGGGATTTAAATTGTTTTTAGATCCTCATTTCTGCTCTTGTAAAGACTAAATTTATAGGACAAGTATAGTAGTTTTTACTTACTCAAAGAATTGGTTGGCAACCTGAATGATACAGAGAGTGACAAAGTCATCCAACTATGTTATCTTCAGTTTGCTTTTTATGTCAAGGAGATCTTCATCTAAGATGCAGATCAAAAGTTTCCTATATTCTAGATTTAGAGTGGTGTGTCTTAGAATGTTTTTCTTTCTTTTTGAGTGCATGCATGCATGCTAAATCACTTCTATTATGTCCGACTCTTTGCAACACTATGGACTGTAGCCTGCTAGGCTCCTCTGTCCATGGAATTCTCCAGGTAAGAATACTGGAATGTGTTGCCATTTCCTTCTCCTGGGGAATCTTTTTGACCCAGGGATCGAACCCATGTCTCCTGCATTGCAGGCAGATTCTTTACCATCTGAGCCACCAGGGAAGCCCAGAAGAGAGAAACTGATAAAGTGTATTAAAAACTTTAAGAGTTTGTTTGAGCAAAAATGGATTCAAATCAGGCAGTATCTAATCCAACAGACAGCAAGGAGCTCCAAGGAACTGTACAAAAGGAGACTTTATAATTTTTTTTTATGTTTTCTCTTTTTAAAATTTTTATTTTATTTAATTATTCTCCATGGAGATGGGTCTTCATTGCTATGCACAAGGTTTTCTCAAGTTGCAGCCATCAGGGGCTACTCTCCAGTTGTGGTGTGAGGGCTTCTCATTGCAGCAGCTTCTCTTGTTAAAGAGCACAGGTTGTCGGGTGTTTGGGCTTCAGCAGTTGCCGCCCCCGGGTTCTAGAGCTCAGGCTCAGTAGTTGTAGGGCACGGGCTTAGTTGCTCCATGGCGTGTGGGATCTTCCCAGTTCAGGGATTGAACTTGTGTTTCCTGCATTGGCAGGTGGCTTCTTTACCACTGAGGTACCAGGGAACCCCTTAATCTTTTATTTTTAATTGAAGATAACTACTTTATAACGTTGTGTTAGTTTCTGCTGTACAATGACGTGAATCAGCTATATGTATACGTATAAAAAGGAGACTTTAATAGTCAGAAGGGAATGGAAACAAGGAAATTATTATCCTGGAGCTGGGGCGGGGAGAGGGTGGGAGGCAGGTTGCTTATTGCAAAGTTTCTTTCCTTCAGGGAATGCAGGGATCCCGCAGGCAGATGACCTAACTAGTGCTGATTAAGGCTTTCCTGATTGACTGATTTAAGATTCCATGTCTGGGAGATTAGAAATGATAATTAAGCCTCAATCTGGTGATGTGGGGCTTACCATCAGTGGCTCCATTTGGGGTCTGTTGTCTTGTTTTTTAACAGCACTAAGGGGGATCAGTGTTAATAAGGTGTAATCCCTCTGCTCAAGGAATCCCAAATCTTGTGGGTAGATATAAAGCAATTATAAATTATTATTTTATATTTTATTGCTACTTTCAATAATTAAAGCAAGAGCTTAGTTGAGGAGTGAAAAGTGAGGGCAGATTTACGAAAAGTGCTAAATCAGAATTGAACTTTGGTGTGGGTAACATCTGAATGAGTAAAAGGTAAGAGAAAGAATGTTCCGGGAAAGTCATAGTGAGGACAGTGAAAATGCTTATCGCCTTAATTCAGAATCTGTGTATAGTAAGGATGCTAGCAGGGCCATTAGGTTGACTCTCAGGTGGACCAGGCACAATACAGGAAACTTCAGAAACCACACCGGCCAGGTAGGCAGTGGGAACTTGGTCTTTACTTGTGGATGAGGGCAAGGCAAACCTTTTAGCAAGTTGCACTTGAAAGAAATGAGTAATGTGTATGTGTGTGCACTCAGGCGTGTCTGACTCTCTGTGACCCGATGGACTGCCAGGCTCCTCTGTCCATGGAATTCTCCAGGCAAGAGTACTGGAGTGAGTTGCCATTTCCTTCTCTGGTGTCTCAGAGGCTAAAGCGTCTGCCCACAGTGCAGGAGACCTGGGTTCGATCCCTGGGTCGGGAAGATCTCCTGGAGAAGGGAATGGCAACCCACTCCAGTACTCTTGCCTGGAGAATCCCATGGAGGGAGGAGCCTGGTAGGCTACAGTCCATGGGGTCGCAAAGAGTCGGACACGACTGAGCGACTTCACTTCATTTCACTCTCCAAGGGATCTTCTGGACCTAGGGATAGAACTTGTGTCTCTTGTGTCTCCTGCATTGGCAGGAGGGTTCTTTACCAGCAGAGCCACTGGGGAAGCCCACTTGTGAACCAGGGCAAGGCAAACCTTTTGGCAAGTTGTAGAGGAAAGTAGTGAATAATAGAAATTTCTAAGTGTTGAATGAATCAGATAGGAATAGTTTCTCAAGCTGCTTTAGATAACGAGTGGTAAGACTCCTGATCAAAGCAAAGCCAAGTGCTCAGCATTGAGGCCAGGATATAAATGGGAAAACAGAAAATTTTGTAGTTGAGGGGAATTGGAAGTCAAGCATGAGAAACAGCTTGAGGAGAATGATGCAGAACTAGAGATAAATGTTGAGTCGCTGTTTTTTTTTTTAATAACTTATGATCAATTTTGTAAATGCTGCCATAGCCTTACTGAGAAGGGTGACAGGGCTGAAAGTTCACAGCACAGCCAGTAGGGATCCACTTTACCTCCCTTGTGGGATCTTGAGGAGGTTCTAGGTTTTCATACCTCCCAGTGATTGATTGCCAGGGCACCTTTGCAACCAGAGAATTGGTTCGCCTCCTTGAAATGGTATAGCTAAGTTATCTGTGTCTGTTAATGAACCATCCCATTTGCTTTTATTTTTCTCCCTTGCTCTCATGCATGAGTGTTCTTGGGTGTCTTACACTGAGAGACTTAAGGATGCCTTCTGTGACTCAGGGCTTCCCTGGTGGATGAGACGGTAAAGAATCTGTCTGCAATGCTCAATCCCTGGGTCAGGAAAATCCCCGGAAGAAGAGAATGGCTACCCACTCCATTATTCTTGCCTGGAGAATTCCATAGACAGAAGAGCCTGGTGGGCTACAGTCCATGGGGTCACAAAGAGTCGGACGTGACTGAGCAACACTTTCTTTAACTCATCTCTCACAGTGAGATCCATTGAGGAGTCAGGAATGAAACAGGGTAGAGTTCAAGAGTATTTTGAGTATTATCCTTGTCTTGCAGCAATTTATTCAATAGACACTGCAGGAAAATTTCTGTGGACAGATGGAATGAAAGGAAACCAAGTGTAGAAATAAACAGCGTTTGTCATTTGAAGTCGGCACTTGTAAGGATTGTTTTTTGAGTTGAGGAGCCTGAGCTGATGACACCAAGTAATTGAGGCAATATTTCAAGTGATATACACATATTCCTACTTGATAGATCTTCCTCTCTAACTAGCTATCATCCTATTTTATAATGTTATCATATTTTTAATTATATTGTACATACTTGTTTACAGCTATTTGCTATATATCCATGATGACATTATGGTAAATTAGTTTTTACCCATTGCCTCTGACTGTTCTTCGCTTCAAACTGAACCATAAATATTGCACCTGAGAAAGCTTGTTCTCAGATTATTTATCACACTGGTGTGTGACCACAATAGTAATGCCCTAAGGCAGAATGTCCTGGGAGCTGACTTACAGGAACCCTTGGAGAGGGAATGTCTACCTGCACACAGAAGTTTCCCACATTAATACATGCTCAGGGAGTAGTATTGACTGCTTGTATGACTGAGTATTTGGGAAGACATTTATGATACCAATGCTCAATGCCATCCATTGACTGCTGCGGTGGTTGGGACACGGAGAGTGGAAGGCAGTTGGTAAACCAAGAGGAATGAAAGTTAAATATACCTAGCATGGTGGCTGGTGTATAGGAAATTTCAGGAAATGGTAGTGTCTTTACGGCCAGGGGAAATAGACCGGAAACAGACATGGCCAGGTTATTGAAATGCCTCACCTTGGCTACGTTTAGTTGCAGCCAGAGTCTCTATTTAATACTCAGCTAGGTAGGGATTGGATCATGTTTTCCTTATTTCTCCAACTGTGAGAAATAAGGCTTCACTGTGTTAGGAACTGGGCTCCTTCCTGGTCCTGTGTGGTCACGACCCACTTATAGTATCAGTTATAATAATAACAACGGTTTGAATTTACTGAGTGTGTTTTATGGGCCAGACAATGTGCCAAGCGCTTTGTAGAAAACATGTAATCTTTATTTGAGTCTATGAGGCTGAGACTCAGAGATGTTGAGTCTTTTGCTCAATGTCACTTAGTAGACTTTTCTGTGGAGCCTGGGTTGGTCCCCTCGTTGGTCCCCTTATCAGTAGACTTACCTGTGGAGCCTGAGTTGGTCCCCTCAATACCACTCTCCCAACAGTGGTATTTTATTTCTGTATCACCAATACCCACGACTCCAATCTCACTCCTTTCACTTGCTTTGCTTTCCAAGCCTCAAATACCACTCCATGACTGACCTGGGGGAGAAGGATGCAAGAAAAGGGGTGTCTTGGGCTCTAGTTGTGGCAACTATCCATATATTAGAAGTATGGTAGAAGGTTACCATATGGTAGAAGGTTACCTTATGATAGCCAGCTACCCAAGGAACTAGAGAACGCATGAAAAAGAGACATGGAGTTTAAAGCAAAACTGAAATTGGATGTATAGAGGGCATCATAGGAGAAGTGTAGGTATTAGTTTCTGTTTTGGAAGTAAGAGACAGAATTAAGGGGCAAAGCTATTTTGAAAAGCCAAGTAGTCACTGCTGTAAAATAGGATCAATAACTGGGAAGTTGGAGAGATCAGAAGCAGATGAGAGGCAGCCTGTCTACTTCTTTGGAGAATAGTAGGGCTCTGGTTTGGACTACATTTTTAGGACTAAGAGTTTTCCTAATAGGGGACCCTCTTACTGCTGTGTGCTCAGTTGTTCAGTCATGTCCAACTCTTTTGTGACCCCATGGACTGTAGTCCACCAGGCTTCTCTGTCCGTGGAATTTTCCAGGCAAGAATACTGGAGCAGGTTGCCATTTGCTATTCTAGGGGATCTTCCTGACCCAGAGATCAAACCCTAGTCTCTCTTGTGTCTCCTGCATCACAGGCAGATGATTCTTTACCACTAGTGCCACCTGGGAAGACCATCTTAGCACCTAAAAATCATTAGCACTTACACTCATGAAACTAGAGGTCTGGATTATTGGACTTTCTTGTCCAAAATTTAAGAACACAGGTCAAGTTCCATAGCCCTCCACAGAACTCAAAACCACCCTATGTGCATAGTAGGTGTTTAATATATATCTCATTGGCTTATTTATGGATAAAAAATAGCACCAATTCCATGCCCTCAGAGGAAGATTATAATGTTCCCCATGGGAGCAGTGCGGCATCAAAAGGATGTTTGACATTTTAAGAGCTGATTTCAGATGCTCAGAGAAATCTGGTAATGCATTGCTTTTCTGACCCAGCAGTGTCTATGATATATTCACAGCATGTAGCATCCTGCAAAACTCTGCCATCACATGGGGTGAGCTATCTGAGGGAGGCAGGTAGAAATTCCAACAGAAGTTTTGGTAAAAGAGAAATGTGGAATGGAGAATCACTTGTTACTGAACAAAACCTGGGCACAAATAGAGGAAAATTGAAGGAAGATTGATCAAATATACCAGCAACTAAGCTTGGAGATGGAGAAAGCTGGAAAGAGCATTGCTCCCGCCCTTGCAAAAGAAAGAATCCAGACACATCGAAAATTAAATGCTTTTCATGCAGACTTCCCTAGCGGTTCAATGGTTAAGACTTCACCTTCCAATGCAGGAGTTGTGCATTCAATCCCTATTCAGAGAGTTAAGATACTACATGCCTCATGACCAGAAAACTAGGACACAAACCATAGAAGCAATATTGTAATAAATTCAATAAAGACTTTAAAAGTGGTGCATATGAAAAAACTTAAAATTAATTGCTTTTTTCTTAAGCTCATCATAAAACCGAAGATAGCAGGGCAAGCAACTAATCAAAATTTGGAGAGAGTTGTATGTCTGTAGTAAGAAGTAAGATCTGAGCATTTTCTTACCTGGGCAGATGTCACATAAGTGGATCAGAAGATTCAGTTAGTAATTGATGTTGTGTTGTTCAGTCAGTATCTGACTCTTTGCAACCCCATGACTACAGCACGCCAGGCTTCCCTGTCCTTCACTATCTCCTGGAATTTGGTCAAACTTATGTCCATTGAGTAGGTGATGCTATCCAACTATCTCATCCTCTGTTGCCTTCTTCTCCTTCTGCCTTTAGTCTTTCCCAGCAGCGGGGTCTTTTCCAATGAGTCATCTTTTCGTATCAGGTGGCCAAAGTACTGGAGCTTCAGCTTCAGCATCAGTCCTTTAATGACTATTCAGGGTTGATTTCCTTTAGCGTTGACTGGTTTGATCTTCTTACTCTCAAGAGTCTTCTCCAGCACCATAATTTGCATTTGAAAGCATCAGTTCTTTGGCACTCAGCCTTCTTTATGATCCCACTCTCACATCTATACATGATTAATGGAAAGAGCTTTGACTATATAGATCTTTTGGAGAAGGGCTTGGCAACCCACTCCAGTATTCTTGCCTGGAGAATCCAATGGACAGAGAAACCTGGTGGGCTACAGTCCATGGAGTCTCAAAGAGTTGGACACAATGGAAGCAACTCAGCATGGCACGGCACAGCATGGCACAGAGAGACGTTTGTCTGTATGTTGAATACAAATTACTAAAAATTGTTAGTGTGGGCTAGATTGCTAAAGGGACATCATTGGGTACTGCAGATACAGGAAGTTTAGCCCAACCTGCAGGATTTTCTCCAAGAGTTCCACCAGGCATTGGAAGGGGAAAAGCAGGGCAGGGAGGTGAGGGTGGGAAGGGTGTGCATCCTGAGGATTCCCCACCACCACCACGATTTTGGCTGAAGGAGGGAACAGTAGCCACTGTTGGAACTCCATCCAGACCTGTCCACCTCACCTCTTCTAAGGAACAAAAGTCTTAATCTGCATCAGGATAGAATAACAAAAACCTCTTTAGCACTTCCCCTAGTAGTCCAGTGCTTAAGAATCTGCCTGCCAATGCAGGGGACATGGGTTCAATCCCTGGTCCAGGAAGACTCCACATGCCTCCAAGCAACTACTGAGCTCCACAAAGGAAGCCTGAGCACCAGAACTAGAGAGTAGTCCCTGCTCCATGCCACTAGAGCAAGCCTGTGCAGAGCAACAAAGACCCAGCAAAGCGTAAATTAAATTAAATAAATAAAAACTTCTTCAGGGCACTGGTCCAAGGGCACTGATGGTAACCCATTGTAGCTTGGGGAAGAGAAGAGGAAAATGAAAAATCTCAGTCCCTCTAATAGGGGGTAAGACTATCTTAGCACAAATAGAACCTTCACTCTCTACTGAGAAGAAGGGTCTTCTTACAGCTACATTGCAGTGATTAGGGAAGTCAAACTTCGCTCAGAACTGTTAAGTCACAGGCAACACCTTTGTCCTTGCATGTTCTGTACTCTAGAAGTTGACCTAATATGTTTCTGTATGGCCGAAGAATTGATGCTTTTGAACTGTGGGGCTGGAGAAAACTCTTTGAGAGTCCCTTGGAGAGCAAGGAGATCAAACCAGTCAATCCTGAAGAAAAGCAACCCTGAATATTCATTGGAAGGACAGATTCTGAAGCTGAAGCTCCCATACTTTGGCCACCTGATGCGAAGAGCTGACTCACTGGAAAAGACCCTCATTCTGGGAAAAGTTGAGGGCAAAAGGAGAATAAGGCAACAGAGGATGAGATGGTTGGATGAGTCATGTCCATTACCAACTCAATGGACATGAGTTTGAGCAAGCTTCAGGAGACAGTGAAGGACAGGGAAGTCTGGTGTGCTGCTTCCCATGGGGTCACAGAGAGTTGAACACAACTTAATGACTGAACGGCAACAACAACAATGGCTAGATGAGGTTAAGGGGCCCTTTTTGGGAGACCATGAAGTTCCTATGTTCCTTTAAATTCTTGGTCTAGTCTCCATTCCTTTTGCCTTCTTTGTCATCTAGAGCTATGACCTTCCTCAAGAAGGAAGGCAAGATAAGTAGAAGGAGCCTCTGGAATCTTCCCCACCTTAGCCTCTCATGACTGCTCAAGCCAGAACAAGAATCCTGGCTTGTCTGCTTATGACCCCAGGGACACCCATTAAAGTTTACTGATTGGGTTTCCCACATGGCTTTGGAAGCAAGAAGTCTCAAGCATGTTGTAAAGGCAGGATCCTGCTGAGATGAACTTGGGGGTGCACATTGATGAACAAACATAGTCACACAGGATAGTTAGTAGCATCAAATGACCTGTTTACAGAGTTTTCTTCCTCCCTTGGAGGAAAGGAGCCCATGCGATCAGAATCAGTCCTTTTTTTCTCTCTTTCCAGCTTGAGCTCTTGTAGAATGTTTTCTTTTCTTTTTTCTTTTTACAAAAATGTGTTTATTTATTTGGCTTTGTGAGATCTTAATTGCTGCACACAGGATCTTTGTTGCATCATGTGGGATCTTCCACTGTGGCACACAGACCCTCTAGTTAAGGTGCATGGCCTCCAGAGCATGCAGGTTCAGTAGTTGTGGTATGCAGGCTTAGTTGCTCTGCGGTGTGTGAGATCTTAGTTCCCCACCCCAGGATCGAACCCGAGTCCCTCGCATTGCAGGGTGGATCCTTAACCATTGGACTACCAGCAGAGTCCCTTGCATGTTTTCTAAAGAACAGGTATTTTAAAAATGTGGAATGCATGTTAAACATGCCCATAAACACACTCACACATGCACACAAGGACCACAATTGCAAGGTTTCTTCCTCCAATTTCCTGGTGGCTCAGAGGGTAAAGAATCTGCCTGCAATGCAGGAGACCTGGGTTTGATCCCTGGTGGGGAAAGATCCCCTGGAGAAGGGAATGGCTACCCACTCCAATATTCTTGCCTAAAAATTTCTATGGACAGAGGAGCCTGGTGAGCTACAGTCCATGGGGTCACAAAGAGTCAGACACAACTGAGCGGCTGACACTTCACTGTAGCAGGAGATACATGTGCCACTTGGCTACTTCAATCAAGTCCCTCGTGGTTGGCGAGCTCAGTGCCACTGTGAAGATTTGTGTATGTAACACACATTTTACACATAACTCCATGCATAACTTTGCTGTCAAAACAAATAAAGAGCTGGAACAGCTCATTCCCCAAAGGAGAGAACCAACTTTCTTTGCTTCTTCCTACATAGTCTGGCAGTGCCCAGAGCATCGTCTCATTGTCAGTCTGAGCCTCACCTGGAACTGGCTTCTTTTTCCCTTGATAGAGATTACCTGCTGGGTGACAAGGCTGAGACTCTTTGCCACTATTGGGCAATTGATGAAACCTTGGTCTGAAGCTTTAGTCTCACCTACTTGGGGACAGATGAGCCACGTGTGTCATTTAGCCCATAGACAATAGTGGTTCATCAGTGTTCAAGATTTGAAGTTGAAGAAGTTGTTTACAGTATTAACTTTACAGAGTTGTTTCAGGAAGCCATATCCATAGTCCTGGTTTGTATGTGCCTGCAGTGCAACATTCTCTGGGAAGTCCACTTCTTTTCACAATTGAATGCTATGTTCTTTTTTTCTTATCACAGGGACCATCTTCTTTATTATTAATAAACGACCATGTTTAGAACATTTCCTTGGGGACTAGGAGGCAGCTGCAGCAGCAGCAACAATACCTTTCTAACTGAGTAGCAATGGTTGCTTCAAACCCATCCTTAATAATACTCATGGCTTGAGCTGTCTCCATAGAAACAAGGAGGGGCCACCTATACCGAAACAGCCACTGTACTTAACAGTCACTCTTATGGCCAAAGGCATGCATGAGCGCTCAGTCGCTAAGCTGTGTCTGTCTCTTTGTGGCCCCACAGACTGTAACCCCCCAGACTCCTCTCCATGGAATATTCCAGGCAAGAATACTGAAGTGGGTTGCCATTTCCTCCTCCAGGGGATCTTCCCTACCATGGGACTGAATCCTTGTGTTCTGCATTGGCAGGTGGAGGCCTTACCACTGAGCCACCTGGGAATGACAGATTGCATCCATGGAACACCTTCCCTCTGCCCTATATCCATGCCCTTTGCATGTGACTTTCTAATTCCTCCCATAAAGTGACAGAATATATTCCTGGCTCCTTGATTTCTGGTTTAGACTTTCAAGCCTTAATTTGGCTTATAGGATGTCAACATACCTGACACAAGAGGAAGTTTTATTAAAGTGTCCGCTAATTGCACACTGTCCATTGTTCAATGGACATGAACTTGGGCGAACTCCGGGAGATGGTGAGGGTCAGGGAGGCCCGGCTTGCTGCAGTCCATGGGGTCGCAAAGAGTCAGACACAGTTTAGCGACTGAACAGCTATAACAATGATTGTACTCGGACTAGGACATCTCTGCCATACCCATGAGAAGGGCATGCCTGGGCTAGCCTGCTGGTCTGGGAGGAAGGTGAGAGTTCTCTGAACAGAGTCTCAAGCCTTCATCTAAGCTCAGCTGGATTAGCCACCTGCTTCCCAGCTGGGCCAGACTCACAGAAGGCTCAGCCTCCACGAGCCAATCTCCAGAGAGGGAGGTAGCCTAGGTAATTTGCCAGAAATCCTATATATTTTTTTCTGATTCCAAGGTACCTGATCGTGCCGTGGTTAGTCTTTGTTGCTGTTGTTTAGTTACTAAGTTGTGTCCAACTCTTCTCAACCCCATGGACTGTAGCCCACCCACCTCCTCTGTCCATGGGATTTGTCGGGCAAGAATACCAGAGTGGGCAGGGGATCTTTCTGACCCAGGGATTGAACCCATGTCTCCTGCATTGGCAGGTGAAATCTTTACCGTTGAGCCACCAGGGAAGCCCAGTCCCAGTCACAGATGTTTGCATTACAAATGTCTGTAGTGTGATTCTCAGATCAAATCCAAATTCTATTCTGCTCTCTCGTTTCCTTCCTTCCTTTTCTCTTTCATTGATTCATTCAGTCAATACTATTCTAGACATTGGATATACAGTGACAAACAAGCTAGAAAAGATCCCTGCTTTGCAGGAATACATAGTCTAGAGAGAGAAACAGATACGAAACCAGTATAAGACTTCTGGAGACTGATGAGTGACATGAAATAGGCATATAGAATAGTATTTGGATTTGATCTGAGAGTTGAACTACGGACACTTGTAGTGCAAACATCCATGACTGGGATTAGACCTGGATATGTGCCCAGAGTTTAAGTAAAAGATAAAGTCAGAGAGAGAAATGTACGTGCTGCTGAAGTGTGTGTGCTGAAGTCACTCGGTCATGTCCAACTCTTTGTAACTCTATGGATTGTAGCCCACCAGGCTCCGTTGTCCATGGGATTCTCCAGGTAAGAATACTGGAATGGGTTACCATGCCCTCCTCCATGGGATCTCCTGACCCAGGGACTGAACCCATGTCTCTTATGTCTCCTGCATTGGCAGGCAGGCTCTTTACCACTAGCACCACCTCAGAAGCCCAGAGAGATAAATAAAACTTAGGTATTAGCAAGCACTCCACGCAACCTGAAGAAACTTGGGCTTTATGTTTAAATTAAGGTAAAATTTACCTTAAACAAGAGGTGCAGGTCTTAAATGTTCAGTGTAATAAGTTTTATCATTATAGGCTACCCCAAACTAGATGGGTAATGTTTTCATCATTCTAGTAACTTCCCTTGATCCCCATTCTAGTCTGTTGCTCACTGCTGACCATGCTCTTCCCCATCGCTGATTCCCATCAGCAGATTTAGTTTCCCTGTCGCTGGACCTCACAGAGACAGAATAATGCAGCGTGCTATTCCGTACCATGTCCTACTCCACGTGATGCTGCGATTAATCCAGGTGAATAGAAGAAGAAGAAGCTGTCAGCCATGCATTGCTAAGTAGCTCTGTTATGAGTAGACACTTGGCTTATGATTTTTTTCCCCCAGTTTGGAGCTATTATGAATAATTAACACAGCTGCTAAGAACATTCTGGTATGAGTCCTTTTTGTGCTCATATGTTTTCATTTCTCTTGGGTGAATGCTTGGGAGTAAAATTGCTCAAAGCATCAGAAGGTAAGACCCAAAGAAGATCCAGAGAGACAGTCTAGGGGAAATACAAGTGCATAGGGGGTCGGCTCATGTACTACCATCCCCAAACAATATATTCAAGTTATAACCACTGGTACATGATTGTGCCCTGATGTGGAAATAGGTCTTTGCGGATGTCGTGAAGTTAGGATGAGGTGATCATGCTGTAAATCCAGGGACTGGCATCCTTATAAGAAGAGAGAGCACATAAGAGACACAGAGGCATGGTACGGGGAGGGAGGTGGGAGGGGGTTTCAGGACGGGGAACACGTGTACACCCGTGGCGGATTCATGTTGATGTATGGCAAAACCAATACAATGTTGTAATTAGCCTCCAATTAAAATAAATAAAATTAAATTAAAAAGAGAGAGAAAGACACAGAGGCAGAGGAGACAGTGAGAGAGAAGAAACCACGTGAGGATGGAGGGAGATGTTGAAGTGTTGCTCCTGCAGCGCTGGGGACCACCAGGAGCCAAGGGAAGGTGAGCGAGGAGCCAAGCAAAGGGCGTGAGGATGCTTCAGAGGGAGCCCAACCTGCTGACCCTTGATTTCAGACTTGTAGCTTCCAGAACAATGAGACAGTAATTTCTGTTGGTTTAAGCCACTCAGTTTGTGTTAATTTATTATGGCTGTCCAAGGAAAGGAGTATCAGGTGGTTCCTCCCAGAAAGCAGAACTAGAGTTGAAATTACAACCACTTTTATTATTTATACAAATGAAACTAAACATGTGTGTGTGTGTGTGTGTGTGTGTATACTGTTCTTTTTGAGATCTCTCCTGTTCCTCAATTTCATCTGGACTTTCTTTTCCCATACCCTAGTTATCCCTGTTTTGCTCAAAACTGGGTTCTACTCCCAGAAATTTCTCATCAGCAAGGAGTTTTGCCCAGGAGAGGGATTCAGTTTAAGAGTTCATGGGGCTCAGGGTACTCCAGAAGCCACAGACCTCCCATTAGGCTGCTGCTTCTCTGAAGTCTGTGTTTCGGCTGTGCTGGGTCTTCCTTGTGTGGGCTCTTCCTGTGATGCCCAGGCTTTTCCTAGCTGCAGAGCCCAAGCTCTAGAGTGAGCGGGCTCTCTAGCTGAGCACTCAGGCTCAGTAGTTGTGGTGCACACACTTCTCTAGTTGTGGTGTGCAGGCTTGGTTGCCCTGTGGCGCGTGGGATCTCAGTTTCAGGGACCGAACCTGTATTCCTTGCATTGGAAGGCAAATTCTTAACCACTGGGCCACCAGAGAAATCCCTTGGGCTTCTTTCATGCATCCATGAATTGGATCTTACAAAACTCCCAGTTATAGTGATGCTCTGGCAGTAGTGGGTAGTACTTTTCAATGAGTGAGGTGAGGTGAGGTGAAGTCGCTCAGTCGTGTCCGACTCTTTGCAACCCTGTGGATTGTAACCTACTAGGCTTCTCCGTCCATGGGATTCTCCAGGCAAGAATACTGGAGTGGATTGCCATTTCCTTCTCCAGGGGATCTTCCTGACCCAGGGATCTAACCCGGGTCTCCCGCATTGGAGGCAGACGTTTTAACCTCTGAGCCACAGGGAAGCCCCTTTCAATGAGTAGCTGTTTGATACTTTGAGTTTCTCCTTTTCTGGGAGCCATCCAATGCTTTATTGCCCTACTTCTGCTTCATTCCACAAAGATGGCTTAAATTCTGTAAGTCTGATGGCTGCTACTGCTTGCCTTTTGGAGCATATGGGGGTATCTTATTTGTAGGTCTTAGATTTGCCATCTATGTCTATGTTTATGGGAGGATTCAGTGAGATTAAAAGCTATGTCACCACCCCCATCTTCTAAAAGCCCTCTCCATCATCATTTCAGAGTCACTCCCTGACTCATCAGCTCCAAGGCGTAAGTATAGTTTGCTCTGATGATATGAGGCTTGGCCTTGTGCAATGTGAGTAAGGTCACAGTTTGGCAATTTTGAGTCTAATTAAGGCAGTTCAACAGCCATTTCATGTTTTTTCCTTCACTCCTTTGGGATCTTCTGAACTTCACAATAAGACTATGATCCAAGTAGTCACTGCCTCTCTGGTTGAGACCCCAAAATGAGCCACATGGAGCAAAACACCCCAAACAGTCCACAGGCCTGTAAGCACGAGAGCATTCCCCTTATTTTGATGACTGATGTGTATCTTATGAAATAGAATAAGACTTGGCCAACTATAGCCCCTGAGTCAAATCCAGTCTGTAGCCTGTTGCTTCTGTTTTATAATTTAAAAAATTATGGTTTTTTGTGCTGGGTCTTTGTTGTTGCCCACAGACTTTCTCTAGTCGCAGTAAGAGGGGGCCACTCTGTTGCAGTGCATCGGCATCTCATTGCAGGGGCTTCTCTTGTTGCGGGTCACAGGCTCTATTGCGTGCTCAGGCTTCAGCAGTTGTGGCTGCTGCTGCTAAGTGGCTTCAGTCGTGTCCGACTCTGTGCGACCCCACAGACGGCAGCCCAGCAGGCTCCGCTGTCCCTGGGATTCTCCAGGCAAGAACACTGGAACGAGTTGCCATTTCCTTCTCCAGTGCATGAAAGTGGAAAGTGAAAGTGAAGTTGCTCAGTCGTGTCTGACTCTTCATGATCCCATGGACTGCAACCTAGCAGGCTCCTCTGTCCATGGGGTTTTCCAGGCAAAAGTACTGGAGTGGGTTGCCATTGCCTTCTCCGCACCAGTTGTGGCAAAGGGGCTTAATTGCTGCATGGCATGTGGAATCTTCCCGGACCAAGGATTGAACTTGTATGCCCTGCCGTGGTAGGCAGATTATTGACCACTGGGCCACCAGAGAAGTCCCTGCTTTCTGGTTTTGTAAGACCTTAAAACTAAGACTAGTTTTTGTAATTTTAAAGTATATAAAAAATGGACAGATATTGTATATGGCCCACAAAGCCTGAATTATTTGTTTTCTGGCCCTTTAAAGAAAAATTTTGCTTACCCCTGAAGCAGAGGAAAGAGCATGCAAACCGTAGCAGAAGACCTACAATCTGTGTGTACTGACTTACACTATGGTAACCTTGGTTTCCCCACATATAAAATGAGCTGGTTGAACCGAAGCACCCCTGAGATCCCCTCAGTCCTAAGATTTTACCGGAATTATGTTGTTGTTGTAAAGTTGCTAAGTCCTGTCTGACTTTCTGCGACCCTCTGGACTGTAGCCCTCCAGGCTCCTCTGTCCATGGGCTTCTCCAAGCAGGAATACTGGAGTGGGTTGCCATTTCCTCCTCCAGGGGATCTTTCTGATCCAGGGATGGAACTCGCGTCTCTTGGGTCTCCTGCACTGCAGGTGCATCCTTTATCACTGAGCCATCTGGGAAGCCCTAAGATTTTACAGGAACTATAAAAGATAGTTACTTGTGAAATATGTTTTGATGATATCAGCACCTTCACACTTGTATAAGCTCTGACAAATAATAATTACAAAGATGAGCTAGACAAGAGTTCCTGTAACAGAGACAACATTCCCTGAAGAAGAGACAGCTTGAGCTGTGAGCTGGGAAGTAGGGTGGAGGGAAGCAGCCTGGGTCTGGATAGGATAGGACTGTTGGATAGGTAGCCTGCATTTATTAGCCCTGTTCCCTGCCTCAGGGAGCTTTGTGACTCTGACTACAAATTTCTAATCTATGAATAACTGGCACAAACAAGGGAAAAAAACCCATGGGGTGTGTGTGTGTGTGCATGTAACATCTGATTTGACTATAGCAGCAAGAAATTGATCTTTTGTGAATTGATGTGATTTAGAGACGCCTACAAAATAAAAGTATGGTACTTCAGGAAGAGATGAATAAAATACCAGTGTTTTATTGGAACGATGCTGTGCCACTGAAAAATTGTTGAGTTTTGGAAATGGAGAAATTGCATCTTTCAGAACGCCAGCCTGCGAGAGTATACCCTGGAAGTATGCTATTTGGCTGCACTTCTGCTCATAGGAACCATACCTAATATTTTTCTGTCTCTTCTACCCTGCTCTGCCAACTGGGAAAGGCCGCTGGGGAGGGTGTTCAACAGCAAGGTTGGTGACTTGGCTCTGGGAGTGGAATACATCCCATTTTACCCTTGATGTGATTCCAAACAAGTGACTCAATGTCCTCTCTTCCATGGAGGGAAACTCAATCTATTTTAATTCTGTGTTAAAAAAAAAAAAAAGTTGAATGATTAAAATATGAACACAAATCTTCCCCAACCCACATTTTATATGAAGAGCATCTGCTTGGAATTTGTTTGCTTGAGGTGTTGAAGGAAATAAATGCCATGTTCCCAGAGAACAGTAGTTTCTCTTTTGTAGAAGGTGAATCAATATGGAGATTATTAAAGAGGCCAAGGTATATTTCCTCTTCTTGAATCTATAACTTAGAGTAAAATGCTTTTCTTCTTTTGTTGGCAGTTTACATTTGTATTTGAAATAGGCAAAAGGTGATTTTCTGTATCAAATTACTGTGACAACTAAATTTCGAATGTAGATCTGATTCCTATAAAGACTCGATTTTTAGTTAAAAAAATAATTCTTTTTCAGCTAATTTTCTAATCAGGTCCATATTCTCTTTGCAGCTGAGCAAGACTTAAGCTCTAGTGAGGGAATAACACGTCAGGGTTACCTAATTTTCCAATTGTTAGTTAGGAATGATGTGGTCTTTGAGACAGGGCCTGTTTTCAAAATTGCTACAGAATCTCTTCTTTCCTGTTAAGTGTTCTTTCTGGAAAAGACCATCATGGTTGACTTTTTAAAAATTTTGGAGTATAACTGCTTTACAATGTTGTGTTAGTTTCTGCTAAACAAGGAAGTGAATCAGCCGTAGGTATACATATATCCTCTCCCTTTTACGCCTCCCTCCCACCGCCTACCCCCACCTCACCTCCCTAGGTCATCACAGAGCGTGGAGCTGAGCTCCCTCTGCATGAGGCAGATTCCCACTGCTGCTGCTGCTGCTAAGTCACTTCAGTCATGTCCCACTCTGCATGGTAGTGGATATATTGTATATATTGCAGTTATCATATAATGTGTATACTGGGGCTTCCCTGGTGGCTTAGCAGTAAAGAATCTGCCTGCAATGCAGGAGACACAGAGACACGAGTTCCATCTCTGGGTCAGGAAAATCCCCTGTAGGAGGAAATGGCAACCCACCCCAGTATTCTTGCCTAGATAAAAGAAATAAAAACTCCCATGGACAGAGGATCCTGGCAGGCTACGGTCCATGGGGTTGCAAAGAGTCGAACATGACTGAGGACTAAACAACAGTGTCTATATACCAAGGCTACTCTCTCAATTCGTCTCACCCTCCCCTCCCCACACCGTGTCTGCATGTCTGTTTCTACATCTACTTTTTTTTCTTTTTTAAAAGTCTTCACGCACTAAACAGCCTCGAGACCATTTCCTTAGTGATGTTTTTGGCACTTTATAGTGAACAGAGAAGGTGGGAAGAGAATAAAAGTTGAGAAGGAATGTAATTTCAATCTATGTCCCACGGAGAGGACTGAATGAAACAGGGCTTTGGAAAGTCCCAGTCCCTTGCACAGCCCTTTGGAGAATGTCACATCGTTTCATCTGACCTCTGGGTTATTCCTACATGGCAATCGTCAGTGAGCTGTACTCCCACTGTGCTTGCCACAGCCCCACAAACAGGACTCAGAAAATATAGGGGCAAGGGACATGCCTTTGAAATGTCAATGTGGAAACTTTAGGACCAGAGAAAGAAGTTCCACTTCACAGAGTGAAGAACTCCACTCAAAGAGGTGGAACTGGGAGAAATACTTACACATGTTCCTTTTATGCTTGGCTCAGGGCACTTTGCTGAACTGGGGGCAAATTTTAAAGTGATTGAGCCTGGCTGGGCAACTTTCATGGTTGGATTATCGCTATTAAGGCTGAGAAGCAAGACAGAGTTTCACATTCTTGCAGCATAATGCCACCCAAGGTGGGTCGATTGAATTGATTCAGGGATTGTGTGTTTACGTGGGACTTCCCAGGTGGCTCAGTGATGAAGAATCTGCTGGCCAATGCATAAGATATTGGAGAAGGAAATGGTAACCCACTCCAGTATTCTTGCCTGGAGAATCCCATGGACAGAGGAGCCTGGTGGACTACAGTCCATGAGATCACAAAGTGTCAGACAACTGAAGCAATTTAGCATGCTTCCATACCTGTTCACAATTTTTCTCTTTCTTTTTGTGTTATCTGGGCTTCCCTTGTTGTTCAGCTGGTAAAGAATCCACCTGCAATGTGGGAGACCTGGGTTTGATTCCTGGGTCGGGAAGATCCCCTGGGAAGGGAAAGGCTATCTTCTCCAGTATTCTGGCCTGAAGAATTCCATGGACTGTATGGTCCATGGGGTCGCAAAGAGTCAGACATGACTGACCGACTTTCTCTTCTTGGGGTATCCAGTCAGCTTCTGTCCTTTACAGTCAAGAATCCTGACTGCAATGATTCTGATTAGAGTTCGGGAATAAATACATGGCTCCTTGTGGCCTGCGATGGCAAGACCCAATTATCATCTGTGGTCCTCCAAGCAAGGATCTTTGGATGACTAAGTGATAGCTACAATGGGTCAGTGTTAAGAACCTTAGAAATTAACAACAGCTTGTTCCTGAAAGAGGATGACAAACCCAAATCCCTAAATTCTTGGTTCTCGGGCAGACTAAACAAAGATTCCATGATGGCTGGGTTAAAGAAAAAACAAAACAAAACAAAACCTCTTAACTCCTGCAGCTGCAGATCTGAGATAGCCAAAAATTAGAGAAAGAAATGAATTCTTTGGTTGCTGAATGTCAGTGACATTTGAATTAATAGTCTCGCTGGGTTTCTTATATGAAAGTTGAGGCATGGTTGGAGACAGAATGGCATGTCAAAAGCAAGAACGTGGATTTATGGGATGATTCAGAGTATTCTGAGGATATGCAAACTCCAAACCCATGCTTCTTATCCTCTGCCAGCCAGAGAGGTCCCTTCCCCTCCATTTTAAAGAGGCTGTTTATCCTTTTATTGATGACTCTGTAATTCCTTCAACTATCAGAGTTCCTAGAGCTGTCAACTCAGATCCCACCATGACCCAAGGTACCAATTACAGTGTCAGAGCTGTGAGGAGAATGGTTATATAACAAAAGAATGACAGAAATTTGTTACTTTATAAAAGAAAATAGCACCAAGGAAAATAGGTGCAAATGGATTCTCAATGAGCTTGACCCAGGAAGGAATCCCACAAGATCAGATCAGTCTGAATTCAGTGACATGAGTCAAACTCATCAGAGCTCCTGGATTTAATTTGTTACTTCAAAAGTTAGTCCTAGTTCTAATTTTTTGGTTCTTGCTCTTGTTGGGTGATTGAAATGTTAACTCAGTATTTTCCCATTCTGGGTGAGGTTTAGATGTGAAAAACTGCTTGATGTAATGTAGAGGACTTCAGGGCATAGGAACTTAGCAATGAATTTATCAAATGGCTTCCAACCAACACCCTAACAATATCAGGGCAGTCTTGTGAAAGGCTAGGGCAAAAGAAATCTTATCCTAGCCTTTGACAAAAGGATGTGTAACCATTGAGAAGGATAAATGTGCTTGCTCTTTGGGAATTATTAAACAGTGGCTCTGAGTTACTACTAATCCTAGGACATAGGATGTTATTACCTTCCAGCAGTTAGATTGGAGGTTTTTTCCTTTTGGTCACATGGTATGTGGGATGTTAGTTCCCCAACCAGGGATGGAACCCATACCCCCTGCAGTGGAGGCATGGAGTCTTAACTACTGGACTGCCAGGGAAATCCCTAGACTGGAGTTTTAACCTAAGTCTATCTCACAACTTCTCCCTGGGCTCCTAAAACATTACTGAAGTTATATTTCCAATTCATATGTGTTAAAAATAATTATCCATATGTGTTGAAATAACTATATTTTGCAACTAGAAGAATGGGCTGAACAGATGTCCTTGAAGTTCCTTTTATTTAACCAAATAGCAAACCATTTCTGAAAAATGGAAAAAAATAGTGCCACTATTAATGACATGAGACAGCAGAGGTTTGGCGAATACCAGAGATGGATGGGCTTCAAAGAATGGCAATAGATTGCTGGAAATTGCATCAGATGGTCATTCCAATTGCAGTTGCTGGTCCTGATGTAATTTTCTTAATGGATCAGCTCTGTATCTGGCAAATGTTTTATCTCAATCTCATTAAGAACATCAGAAGTACTTATCTTCCTCCTACTAGGGTTATCAGTATGTCTTCATAATCTTCCCTTGAGTTTAAATCATCTTTCTGACTCTACACTATTTATTCTGCAGAGATATTATCTTACATATGGGTTCACAGCTTTGATGAGTGGAGGTTGATAAAAACTGAGAGCAAGAACATTTTATTCAAGAAGGCCATACAGACTTATGGGTAGGGAAGTTCCTGTGTCTTTGAGAGACTTGACAGGGACTGTCCTCTGGAAACCAGTGTTGATGGGCTGATGGGAAAGCAAAAATAGGTGGCTGCATTTAATCATCAGAGTTAAGGTTTATGCAATTACTTTATGGGCAGGAGGGCTACACTAGAAATTAAGGTCCCTGGATTTATAGGCTTCTATGATGATGGTTAGATGTGGTATTGGGTTGAATCACCTGCCTATGTTGTCAAATGATTTGTGTAATCAAGAAAAAACAGATTTGATAAATAGAAGACTCAGAATGATTTCCAGATCTAAGTCAGTTTATACAGAGCCCATTGTTTCAAGGGGAGTCTAGGGGCCCTTAAGGAATCAAAAACAAGGACACAGAGGACCTACAACATCACTAGATAGATAGATGGATAATTAACAGATAATTAATAGAGGGAGATACACACATGCATATATTATATGCATATGTATAATATATGCATGTGTGTATCCTCAAATTCCTCCTAAAACAAATCTTTGCCAAGGTAACTGTACACAAAAAGGATAATGCCTAGATTTTGGAGACTGTTAAACAAAAAGTAAGATCGATACCAGGAGAGCTGATAAGCTATCTGAGTGCCTTAGGTAGAGTGGGAGATTATGGAGATCAAGTGATGAATTTGTTTAATGAATCAAGTGGAGTTCAATAGGCCCTCAGTTCTACACGTGGTTATGTCATTAGTTCTTAAATATATAACTGCAATTTATAGATTTAGCAGTGAGTGAGTGAGTGAAGTTGCTCAGTCGTGTCTGACTTTGCAACCCCATGGACTGTAGCCCACCAGGCTCCTCCATCCATGGGGTTTTCCAAGCAAAAATACTGGAGTGGGTTGCCATTTCCTTCTCCAGAGGATCTTCCCAACCCAGGGACTGAACCCAGGTCTCCCACATTGTAGGCAGACGCTTACCGTCTGAGCCACCAGGGAAGTTGTAGATTTAGCAGACTAGTGGTAAAGACCCCACCTGCCAAAGTAGGAGACTTAAGAGGTGCGGGTTTGATCCCTGGGTCAGGAAAATCCCCTGGAGAAGGGCATGGCAACCTTCTCCAATATTCTTGCTTGGAGTATCCCATGGACACAGGAAGCTGGTGGGCTAGAGTCCATAGTGTCACAGAGTCAGACACGACTGAAGCAACTTAGCATGGCACATAGGTTTAACACCTGGTAGAAGTCTCAATTTTATTTTCTTACTGATGGATTAAGGGTAATTATATTAGGAAGGGCTAAAAGGACCCCCAGTGACATGTTCAGAAGTAGTAATTCCTGGAGGAATTTCAGAAATCAGTGCTAACATCAAATACTTGAATGGTGCAGATGTGGAGACTCAGGGATAGAACCTAAGTCTCCCTCACTGCAGGCAGGGCTTCCCTGATAGCTCAGTTGGTAAAGAATCTGCCTGCAATGCAGGAGACACAGGTTCAATTCCTGGGTTGGGAAGATCCCCTGGAGAAGGGCTGGGCTACCCACTCCAGTATTCTTGAGCTTCCCTTGTGGCTCAGCTGGTAAAGAATCCACCTGCAATGAAGGAGACTTAGGTTTGATCCCTAAGTTGGGAAGATCCCCTGGAGAAGGGAAAGGCTACCCACTCCAGTATTCTGGCCTGGAGAATTCCATGAACTGTTAGTCCATGAGGTTGCAAAGAGATGGACACCACTGAACAACTTTCAGTTCACTTCTTTACCATCTGAGCCACCAGGGAAGTCTGATGTTAGAGATTCCTGGGATGAATAAGGAGCCTGGAAGGAACCTTTGGAAAGTCCCACAAGTGTCAACACAGACCCTTAGAATTCTAGAAGAAAATCATGACTTTCAGGACAGGGAACCACCTTCATCTGTGCTACCTCTTGAGATGAGGGAGAGAGGCAATACAGGGATGGGGAGCGGGAGGCACAAACTATTGGATATAAGGTAGGCTCAAGGCTGCACTGTATAGTATGGGGGATATAGCCAATATTTGTAATAACTGGAAATGGAAAGCACCCTTTAAAAGTTGCATGCCATTTTGTTTGTTTGTTTTTAAAGAGAGTCTCTTAATATCACATGACTTTAGCTGTTTTCTTTGCCACCACGGTAACCACCTTCATTGGGGCTCACAAGATCCCATGACCTGAACCAATGCCTGAGTCAACTGGTTCTCCCTCCACTTCTTGTGGAGAAGGGAGGTCTCTCTAGAGGGTACAACATCCAGCAATATTTCTTACCATCCAATTTGGAAAGTGATTTGTCAACGTGATTTAGGACTGGATGAAAACAAGGTTAGAATATTGATGGCAAAGAGTTTAGGAGAAGTCATAGATTTCCCAGAATAGACCCAGAATGCAAAAGATATTTGTGTCCCACGTGAAAGCCCACAAAAGGCCTTTCCTCCAAAGCTCTCAATAATTAGGAATATGTCAGTCATCTCCTTCCTCAATTCTTGCTTAAGGAACTCAAGAACAAATGACTACAGAGGCAGCAATATAATATACGCTTTACATAAGAACTTGGACTTCACCTCTTCGTATTTGATGTGGCTTCTGCCCAGTTAATCAGTGACCAGCACTGGGTGCAAGTGTTGAATCACAGGCAGAATCCTAGGTCTGCTGTTGACTAACTGCATGACCATAGACAGTTTATTCAATCTCTAGAGACTCAATTTGCTCATCAGAAAAATATTGTCAGTCTCTACGTCTACCCCATGAACTGTAGCACGCCAGGCTTTCTTGTCCCTTACTATCTTTCAGGGTTTGCTCAAACTCATGTCCATTGAGACAGTGATGCCATCCAACCATCTCATCCTCTGTTGCCCCCTTCTCCTCTTGCCTTCCATCTTTCCCAGCACTAGGGCCTTTTCCAATGAGTCTGATCTTCACGTCAGGTGGCAATGGAGATACTATTTCTATTGTGAAGATCAAAATGTTTGTAAATTCTGTCACACCCTATCTCATCACAGGTGCTCGAAAATTGCAAACTGCTTTTAGCAATAAAGAATACATTCTCTGAAAGAGGACTGGGTGGAAATCAGCACCAGCTTGATTATTTATTAAGCTCAGAATCCTTCGGTCATCTTTGCTCTTTGCATAGGCAAAGCACTGTAGGAATGCTACACGCAGTAAGCAGAGACAAGAGCTCTGAATATTTTTGAGTGATGAAAAAATTGATAATCTGTATTTAATACTCACTGATCATTTCCTAGGGGTCAGGTATGGTACCAAGGTCTTTTGTTTGTTGGTTTGTTTTTAATTGGCATTTAATCGCTTTATCATGTTGCATTGATTTCTGCTATACAGCAAAGTGAATCAGCAATATGTATGCATGTATCCCCTCCTTCTGGGACCTCTCTCCAACCCCAACCCAATGTATCCACCTAGGTCATCACAGAGCACCCTGTGCTTTACAGCAGATTCCCACTTTTAGGTGGATTACAAGTTTAATCTTTACTCCAGTCCTGGGAAGTAGAAAATTCTTATAGAGTGATTTTATAAATGGAAGTGATTTTATTAACAGAGAGGTTAAGAAACTTGCCTATGATCACCCTGCTGGTGGTTCCAGGTGTGAATCCCAATACTTGGACTCTTGAGCCCATATCTGCCCTTTGCTTCTCAAACTTATCATGAAGGAGACTTACCGGGGGATCTTGTTAAAATCACAATTTTGATTTTGGTGTTCCTTAAAATGTAGAGCCCCTGTGTGTGAGCCTGCCTGCTGAGACTCCGTGTTTCTAACAAGTTTCTGGGTGATATTGACAGCGCTGGCCTGGGGCCCGCCCTTAATTGTAGAAGGGGCCTGGAAGAGGAAATCCAAACCAGATCACATTTGTACACATGGATTCACACGGCCCAGGCCACCTTCTAGCTCCTACCACTTCCTGCTGGCCATTCCCACCCTCATCCCGTGCCACCCACCACCCTAAGCGCACTGTAATTCAGCCACACTTCAAATGTCTTGTGCTGGTATGCCATTACCCATCGTGTCACGTGCTCTCACGCATCTAGGCCTTCATCCTGGCGTCTTCTGCTTGAAAGGCCCTCACCCACAGAGTGTCTCTGTGATAACCGCTGTCCTGATCTTGTTCAATTCGGTGTTAGTTGTTCCTTTCTCTTTGCTCAGAGAGCACCATGTCCAGACTCTCATCAGCACATATCATTTTGTACTGTACTTATGTGTTTGAACTTCTACCTCTCCCACCAGATGGTAGGCTATCCACGGGTGGGTAGGCCGCTCTGTTTATCTACATATCCTTAGCACTCAGCAAAGGCTTGTCACCTACAAGGTACTCACTAAATATTTGTAAAGTAAATGAATAAATGAAAGAAGGATTGGATATATGAGTGGATGAATAAGCAAAAGACGAGAGGCTGCATCTTTTAGGCTCTGATGGTAATCTATGAATGCTTTGGATTATATGTGCTGCGCTGCGCTTAGTCACTCATTCGTGTCCGACTCTTTGCGACCCCATGGACTGCAGCCCGCCAGGCTCCTCTGTCCATGGGGATTCTCCTGGCAAGAATACTGGAGTGGGTTGCCATGCCCTCCTCCAGGGGATTTTCCCAGCCCAGAGATTGAACCCAGGTCTCCTGCATTGCAGGTGGATTCTTTACTGTCTGAGCTGCCAGCTCCCTTTGGACTATATACATATAAACAATTGAGCAGGCTTCCTGGGTGGCTCCGTAGTTAAAGAACCCACCTGCCAATGCAGGAATGTGTACATGGTATGTCACTTCAGTTGCGTCCAACACTTTGCGATGCTGTGGACTGTATGTGGCCTGACAGGCTCTTCTGTCCATGGGATTCTCCTGGCAAGAACACTGCAGTGGGTTGCCATACCCTCCTCCAGGGGATCTTCCCAAGCCAGGAATCGAACCCGTGTCTCTTACATCTGGTGCATTGGCTGGCGGGTTCTTTACCACTAGCACCACCAGGGAAGCCCCAGTGCAGGAAACAGGGGTTCAGTTCCTGGGTCAGGAAGATCCCCGGGAGAACAGAATAACAACCCACTCCAATATTCTTGCCTGGGAAATTCCACGGACAGAGGAGCCTGGCAGGCTACAGTCCACAGGGTCGAAAAGAATCGGAAACGACTTAGCAACTAATCAATGACAACAAAACAAGTGAGCAAGTATCATATGTGTGCATACACACACGTTATTTTTTTTATCTTGCATACCTTTTAAAACAAACATATAAATTAAGAAAGAGTAATCAAAAAATAAATAATATGAAATTCACTATATGATTACCACACCCCAATGGAACATCTTGTATGCCCCACAGTGAGGAATATGCACCCAACTCAGAGACCCCTGAACTAGAAAAGCAGATACATGTAGTGAAGTTACTAAGGGCAGAACTCACTTTAATGAGGAGAAACAGGTCCAGCTAAGTAGAGGCTTTCCAGCTCCCGAGCCTTTAGATTTCTCTGGAGAAGGAGCCAAAAATTATACAGGGTGACCTAAAACCCAACACCAGAGGTCTCTGAGACTTGACAGCAAACTGCCTTCTCCTCCGAGAACTGGTGACTGGAGAGGAGAGAAGTCAGGCCCCGGGGGCCCAAGAAGATAATTCAAGACACACCCCACACACTCTGGCTGAAAATTAAAGCACTTTATTTAGCAGCAGATAATTTGACACCCGAGTTTAATGATCTTTCATAGATAGAAAGAGGTCCCCTGCTTTCATTTTACTTCGTTACTGAAATTAAGTATTTAAGCCTTTAAGGGACTTGCGTCCTTGCTGGATGAGCAGAAAAGTCTCTTCAGGACAAGGTCCAGGTCAAGAGCAGAAGCAGGAACATTCGATCCAGGGTGTGCGGACCCACATCTTTTTCTGGTTCCCAGGCGAGTTTTGGCAGTGTGAATGAATGAGGCAGATGCTTCCCCAAATGACTGGACTTGCTTATACACATTCAAACTGCAGGGCTAGGTGACCCTGCCTTGGTAATCCACTGTTCCACCTTAATCCTTTCCTCCTCCTGCCTGCCCCTCAAGAACCCGTTGGGCGACACCCTGCCTCTGGAAAGCTCACAGTTCCCTCCAGAGTTGTGTGTACTTAGTCCCTGGTGAGCCACAGCTCTAGGCACTTCAGTAATTCTCCTTGGAGGATCTGTGGCTGCGGGGTGGGGGT
Organism: Redunca redunca; assembly: GCA_006410935.1. Lineage (NCBI taxonomy): Eukaryota > Metazoa > Chordata > Mammalia > Artiodactyla > Bovidae > Redunca > Redunca redunca. The sequence goes on from SJYQ01096369.1 coordinate 2,482,372, forward strand.
GGGGGGTGGTCCTGATGCCCATGGAGGATATCCATAGCTCGGAAAAGATATATGATGTAGACACTGTAAGTGAGACTCCAGCTTCAACATTCATGCCTTGACTTGAGTGTAGGTCATTGAAGAACGCTTCCCAGAGTTACCCAAGGGTTATTCCCTACTCACTCAATGCCCCTTCTTGTCCTGTAGGTTTATTGACACAGGAGATGGCAAGAGTGAACATTGATATTTTAGGAATCAGTGAACTAAAATGAACGGGGATAGGCAAATTTAATTCAGGTGACCATTATATCTACTACTGTGGGCAAGAATCCCTTAGAAGAAATGGAGTAGCCCTCATAGTCAGCAAAAGAGTCTAAAATGCAGTACAATCTCTTGGATGCAATCTCAAAAATGACAGAATGATCTCAGGTAGAGGATAGGACTGGTGTAAATATTTATGAAATGGGTCAGTGAAGCCACAAATTGTTTAGGAAACGGGACCTTAAATTTTTACTCTTTTCCTATAGAATAAAACATACTTTCTTAAAAAATTTTACATACTTATCTACCCCCTCAATCATGATACAATTCTGATCAATAATCAGTATTGCTCAAATCTGTATTTCTAGCATCTATCTTGTTACACACCATATCATCCCACTTTGCCCATTCAGTTCAGTTCACTTCAGTTGCTCAGTCAGGTCTGATTCTTTTTGACCCCATGGACTGCAGCACGCCAGGCTTCCCTGCCCTTCACCAACTCCTAGAGTTTGCTCAAACTCATGTCCATTCAATCAGTGATGCCACCCAACCGTCTCATCCTTTATCATCCCCTTCTCCTCCTGCCTTCAATCTTTCCCAGCATCAGGGTCTTCTCAAATGAGTCAGTTCTTCACATCAGGTGGCCAAAGTATTGGAGCTTCAGCTTCAGCATCAGTCCTTCCAATGAATATTCAGAACTGATTTCCTTTAGGATTGACTGGTTTGATCTGCTTGTAGTCCAAGGGACTCTCAAGAGTCTTCTCCAACACCATAGTTCAAAAACATTACTTCTTCAGTGCTCAGCCATTCAGTTCAGTTCAGTTCAGTTGCTCAGTCGTGTCCGACTCTTTGCGACCCCATGAATCGCAGCACGCCAGGCCTCCCTGTCCATCACCAACTCCCAGAGTTCACCCAGACTCGCGTCCATAGAGTCAGTGATGCCATCCAGCCATCTCATCCTCTGTCATCCCCTTCTTCTCCTGCCCCAATCCCTCCCAGCATCAAAGTCTTTTCCAATGAGTCAACTCTTTGCATGAGGTGGCCAAAGTACTGGAGTTTCAGCTTCAGCATCATTCCTTCCAAAGAAATCCCAGGGCTGATCTCCTTCAGAATGGACTGGTTGGATCTCCTTGCAGTCCAAGGGACTCTCAAGAGTCTTCTCCAAAACCACAGTTCAAAAGCATCAATTCTTCAGCACTCAGCCTTCTTCACAGACCAACTCTCACATCCATACTGGAAAAACCATAGCCTTGACTAGATGGAGCTTAGTCGGCAAAGTAATGTCTCCGCTTTTGGATATACTATCTAGGTTGCTCATAACTTTTCTTCCAAGGAGTAAGCATCTTTTAATTTCATGGCTGCAATCACCATCTGCAGTGATTCTAGAGCCCCCCAAAATAAAATCTGACACTGTTTCCACTGTTTCCCCATTTATTTCCCATGAGGTGATGGGACCGGATGCCATGATCTTCGTTTTCTGAATGTTGAGCTTTAAGCCAACTTCTTCACTGTCCTCTTTCACTTTCATCAAGAGGCTTTTTAGTTCCTCTTCACTTTCTGCCATAAGGGTGGTGTCATCTGCATATCTGAGGTGATTGATATTTCTCCCGGCAATCTTGATTCCAGTTTGTGTGTCTTCCAGTCCAGGGTTTCTCATGATGTACTCTGCATAGAAGTTAAATAAGCAGGGGGGAGAAGGCAATGGCATTCCACTCCAGTACTCTTGCCTGGAAAATCCCATGGATGGAGGAGCCTGGTAGACTGCAAACCATGGGGTCGCTAGGAGTCGAAAATGACTGAGCGACTTCACTTTCACTTTTCACTTTCATGCACTGGGGAAGGAAATGGCAACCTACTCCAGTGTTCTTGCCTGGAGAATCCCAGGGACAGGGGAGCCTGGTGGGCTGCCATCAATGGGGTCACACAGAGTCGGACGCGACTGAAGTGACTTAGCAGCAGCAGCAGCTTAGCAGTAGCAGACGTACTCCTTTTCCTATTTGGAACCAGTCTGTTGTTCCTTGTCTAGTTCTAACTGTTGCTTCCTGGCCTGCATACAGATTTCTCAAGAGGCAGGTCAGGCTCAGCCATTAGGCATCACTAAACACCCTGTAAGTTATGGAGAATTTAAATGGAACCCCAACTAGTGATTTTGAAAACAAAACCAAAATGACTGTCCCCCCACCACTCTGCCACTGCCCTCTGCCACACTGTGTCCCCCTACCATTCTCCTGACCCTCATACTGTAAGTGTGTTCAGTCCTTCAGATTCCCGTAGGCTGTGGTCCTACTGAAGGGTTGAGAGTCCATGGCTATAAAGTAGGAGCTGGGTGACCTCTCGCATGGAAACCAGAACAGACTGGAAGGAAGAATAAGGTCTCAAATAACCAGGTCAACTCTATAAGCTAGAGCAGCCTCAGCCCCGTTTCACTAGAAGATTATACATTTAGTGCTTCAGGGGGTCATAATAGTCTGCTACAGAGTGGGAAAACCCTTCAGTCCATGCAGAGTCAATTCCAAAGAAAAATATTTAATGCTTAGAGTTTATTCTGTTGTTGGTGTAAAGTTTGGTGACAATGATGTCTTGTATCAATTAACTCTGAGTTAAATTACTTATGAACCCTTCTATCAAATGGAAAGGCTCATCATCTGAGTGAAAAAGTCAATTTGTTGTGATTATCCGATTTTGCTTAAAGAATGTGATTAGGGACATTTTAATAGCAGTATCCAGGGCCCTGACGATATGCTTATAATTCTCATTAACAAAACTTCATGCTTGGCTAGCAGGCCTTGAACTATGATCAGTTGCAGTAAGAAAGCATTGCTTTTGGATCTGTTAAATCATTAAGACACCACACTCTTAATTAGACATTTTAGCTAAAATGTGTTTTTAAACATTGAGGCTACTGTTAACCCTTTCTTCTTAATTTTATAAAACACAAACATGCCATTTCCTGCCTGAGTATTTAGAGGGGAGAGCTGAGGGTGAGGTAGTTTAACCATCAACCTGCCAGCTATTTGCAAAACTACTGGTTGAATTCAGACATTCAGATTATTAGCTTGTTGATTGAGTGGGTTTCCATTCTGTTGATCCTTGCATTGACTATAGCTATTTTCTATCTGATTCTGCAGACACAGTCCACTGATGAAGGCACCCTTGAAGATGGTCTGGGCATTGTCTTAAAGACAAAGAAAACAGACCCACTGGACTGCATAAACCATCTAACCTTTTCATACATTCAGTGGCTGTCTCTCTCATGTCATCACAATACTTGCAGGTTTAATAGCAAGCCATATCTCCTTTCCATTTTGCTCTGATATTTAAAAAGTGGGATAAATTCCAAACAAATTTATTTTCTCAGTATTTCAGATAGGGTTTAATGATTAGTGCTTCCAAACCTGTGAAATGTATGGGCACACATGTTTGCAAAATGCCTCCAAACTCAAAGTCCTTTTCTCATCTCGAATCTCATAATTTGGGTTAGTCAATTTAACTTACCTCTCACAATTGTGTGTATGGTTGGGAAAAATGCTCCAGAGGGCGTGAAGAACTTGTTTCTCTGATCACAATGCTTGTGTGTGTGTGTGCCTGGTTGTGTCTGACTCTTTCTCAGCCCCATGACTGCAGCCCAGTAGCCTCCTCTGTCTGTGAGATTTTCTAGGCAAGAATGCTGGAGTGGACCAGCATATCCTTGCTCAGGCAATCTTCCCAACCTAGGGATGGAACCCAAGTCTCCTGCATCAGCAGACAGATTCTTTATCACTGCGCCACCTGAAAGATATAAGCAGAGGGAGTCATCATTACCATCTTTCTATATGTATGTGTTAATATACTGTATTGGTGTTTTTCTGACTCACATGGAGTTTAGAAAGATGGTTACGATGACCCTATATGCAAGACAGCAAAAGAGACACAGATATAAAGAACAGACTTTTGGACTCTGTGGGAGAAGGCAAGGGTGGGATGATTTGAGAGAATAGCACTGAAAGATGTATATTACCATATGTGAAATAGATGGCCAGTCCAAGTTTGATGCATGAAACAGGGCACTCAAAGCCAGTGCACTGGGACAACCCAGAGGGATGGGATGAGGAGGGAAATCGAAGGGGGGTTCTGGATGGGGGACACATGTATACCCATGGCTGATTCATGTCACTGTGTGGTAAAACCCACCACAATATTGTAAAGTAAGTAGCTTCCCATTAAAATAAATAAATTAACTTAAAAAATGAATAGACAGCTGAAACGGGGGCGGGCGGGGGAGGGGGGAAGCAGAGGGAAAAATGGTGACTAGCAGCATGTTCTTGTAGAAGGGAACACCAGTGAGGACAGAGATGAGAGACCTATGAAGGCAAGCCAGGGATGCTCCTGGTGATGCAGTGGTTAAGACTCTGAACTCCCTTCGGGGCTGTAGGTTTGACCCCTGGTGGGGAACTAAGATCCCACTTGCTGTATGGCATGACCAAGAAAAGAAAGCCAATTCTTTCTGATGAAGTCCACAAAGATTTAGCATTTGAAGTCACAAGTCCCTCAAGAGCCCCACCCACCCAGGGGGCTGAAGCATGCTCCCTGCCCCCACAGAACCAGAACAGAAGAACTGGATTCTTTGGAGAAACTGAACTGCAGATGCTCCCGGATTGGAAGCATCTGTTACAGAGGAGGGCATCTGGAGAATTAAGTCAACCTCTCTAAATAAATCCAATCATTATCTCTCAACAATCTTCAGGACGCTAGCAGCCAGGCATATAACTCCCCTGCCAAACAGCAGAAAAGAGGCTCTTTCACTAGAGAAATTGAGTTTCCTCAGAGAAAACATATACAGATACCAAGAAGGGGCTTGGGGACTTTTTTTCGACAGAAGTATCAGCTGGCTACTCAACAGTGAGGTCAGTCTGCTGAAAAGCTTCATCCATGCTCGCAGAACTTCCAATCTGTTTTTCAATGTCTTGCCCTTAAATTAGAGCAGATGGTCAAGGGTTGGGAGGCTTATAGGAAAAATTTCCTATATGCAAAAGAACAAACTAGAAGATAAAAAGAACTGGGAAAAAAAATACAGGGAGGAGAAGTTAACTTTAAGATGACAATACTTGATATCATCAGTGAGATGAGAAGAGATGGTATCCTTGAAATACAAGGATGCTCTAGAAAGGAATAACTAGAGAATCAAAAATGAGCTCTCGGAAATGAAAAATGTAAGCTTTTCTCTGGTGAGAGCAGTGAAAGAATCCGGAGACATGGGTTCGATCTCAGGGTCAGGAAGAGCCCCTGGAGAAGGAAATGGCAACCCACTCTAGTATTCTTGCCTAGGAAATCCCATGGACAGAGGAGCCTGGTGGGCTACAGTTCATGGGGTACCAAAGAGTCAGACACGACTTAGCAAAAACAACAGCAAAGCACTTAAAAAAAAAAAAATGTTGGTCAATACAATCAGAGAATTCCAGAATGGAGAAAAGAAAGAGAAAGAGACAGGAAATAAGAAAATGAGAGAATCGGTTAGAACAAAGAAAACAGCACAGAGGAAATGATCAAAGAGAAGATGTAGAAAAATCTCCAGATATAAACAATTGTCATGAAAATTCAGAATAAAGGGATGAAAAGAATTATTCTTAAAAGCTTCCAGAAAGCAAATCAAAGGACAATGATTCATGTCAATGTATGGCAAAACCACTACAATATTGTAAAGTAATTAGCCTCCAATTAAAATAAATAAATTTGAAAAAGAAAAGTATCAGAACTTCTAAAATGGTACATTAGAAACTGAAAGACAGTGGAACTATGCCTTCAGAAACTAGGTAGAAAATTATACCTAACCTGGAACTTTATAAGTAGCCACATTAATATTATTCAACTATTGGAGAGCTCAGTATCCCACAGAAGAGAGAGGTGAAGAATTTCCAGGAGGACGGACAAGGTCAAGTCCACAGTGACAGTGATATAGAAGATCTAAAGATATGAAATAAGTTCAGACTGGAGCTGGGCTCCAGAGAGGATACCCTTGAAAACAAATGAAACTCAGAGATGATCAGAGAGTTTTAAAAACTTGTTCTGAGAGACATATCTCAGAGGTGGGGTAGAGCATGGGAAGACATGGCCTTAGGCTCAAGGAAAACCAAGCCAGTGGAAAAACAATGATTAAATACATGGCAGAAAATTGTTCCAAGAAAAAAAGGAGGTCACGGTGTACTCCTCAGCTCAGCAGTGATCATTATTGCCATAATAATAAAAACAAGGAATATGGATTTTAATACAGGTTGTAATATAAGTGTATTGAACAGATAAACTGGGAAACAGGAGATCTAGATCCTTATCTATCAAAAGCTGAGGTTGCTACATTATGCTTTAAAATGAATTACCAGAGAGTAGTAGATATATCTTATTTAGAAAAAAATAGTTAATGGGAAAAAAATAGCTAAAAGTGCTAGCAGTTGATTGCTTCCATAGAATGTGTGTGTGTTCGTCAGTCACTCAGTCATATCCAACTCTTTGTGACGCCGTGGACTGTAGCCCTCCAGGCTCCTCTGTCCATGGGATTCTCCAGGCAAAAATCCTGGAGTGGGTTGCCATTCTCTTCTCCAGAGGATGTTTCCAACCCAGGGATTGAACCCAGGTCTCCTGCATTGCAGGCAGATTCTTTACCATCTGAGCCACCAGGGAATGGCAGAGGGAAATCTGGGTGCCAGGACACTGCTGTTTTTAACACAGGTCTTTTTGAGTTTTGCTTAATATTTATGTATTTATTTCTGGCTGCACTGGGTCTTTGTTGCTGCACATGGGCTTTCTCTAGTTGCTATGAGTGAGGGCTACTCTATAGTTACAGTGCTCAGGTTTCAGTAGTAGGCACCTGGGCGTCAGTAGTGGCCCATGGGCCTCTTTGCTCCAGAGCATGTGGGATTTTCCTGGGATCAGTCCTGTGTCCCCTACATGACAGAGGAATTCCCAACCACCGGATCACTACGCAAGTCCGGTCTTTTAGTTTTACATGACTTTTAAGACCACATTTTACTTAATACTTTCATACATTGCAGGCGTATTCTTTACCAGCTGAGTCACCAGGGAAGCCCAAGAATACTGGAGTGGACAGCCTATTCCTTCTCCAGCGGATCTTCCTGACCCAGCAGTTGAACTGGGGTCTCCTGCATTGCAAGCAGATTCTTTACAGCTAACAGGGAAGCCAACTTCATACTTTAGAACATTAAAAAATACTTATAATGAATAATATGCACTTAGTCGCTCAGTTGTGTCTGACTGTTGTGATTCCATAGACTGTGGCCTGCCAGGCTCCTCTGTCCAAGGCATTCTCCAGGCAAGAATACTGGAGTGGGCTGCCATTTCCTTCTCCAGGGAAATCTTCCCAACCCAGGGATGGAACCCAGGTCTCCTGTGTTGCAGGCAAACTCTTTACCGACTGATCTAATGAATAATAAAACAGTGAAAAGAAAAATGAAAGTGAAGTTGCTCAGTTGAGTCTGACTCTTTTCAACCCCATGGACTGTACCCTACCAGGCTCCTCCCTCCATGGGATTTTCCAGGCAAGAATACTGGAGTGGGTTGCCATTTCCTTCTCCAGGAGATCTTCCCAACCCAGGGATTGAACCCCAGTTTCCCACATTGTAGGCAGACGCTTTACCATCTGAGCCACCGGGGAATAATACAGTAAATGAAAATATATCTAAATTTTCAGTTAAAACTGGTGGTGTTCTGGAAGCACTTGCCATATTTGTCCTGCACCATCCTCTTCCTCCTCAGCACATGATCAGATATGCTTGGGGTCTGCATACCCCCATTTAAGAAGTTTTGGCCTAGGCTCTTTCACAATGAGTAAATATGTTTTACTCATATGTAAATTAGTTTTCATTAGACTTTTGAAAATATTAACAACAGCTGGAAGACACCATGCTTGCCTTTTCAGACCCTTCTTCACTGCCAAGATGTTTCCATATCTTCTCTATTAATGACTCCCTGTGTGGCCAGGAGAGTCTGGGGACCCCAGAGCTGACACCATTAGCCTGCTTACTGTTGTTGTTCAGTCGCTCAGTCGTGTCTGACTCTTTGTGACCACATGGACCACAGCACACCTGGATTCCCTGCCCTTCACTATCTCCCAGAGTTTGCTCAAACTCAAGTCCATTGAGTTGAACACCATCCAACCAACTCATCCTCTGTCATCCCCTTCTCCTCCTGCCCTCAATCTTTCCCAGCATCAGGGTCTTTTCCAGTGAATTGGTTCTTCCCATCAGGTGGCCATAGTATTGGAGCTTCAGCTTCAGCATCAGTCCTTTCAATAAATATTCAGGGTTGATTTCCTTTAGGATGGACTGGTTGGATCTCCTTGCAGTCCAAGGGACTCTCAAGAGTCTTCTCCAGCACCACAGTTCAAAAGCATTAATTGTACCCCAGCTTGTACTGATCATGAAAGCAAGACTCACAGGTAGTTAGAGACCGGCTATGTCACCTGGCTAGTTCATTGCTGATTCTAAGCTGGCCATTCCAGCACTGGTTGCTATGATGCTTCATTATCATCCAAGCCAGGTATGTCTATTTATATGTACTTTAACATTTCTCAGCTAGAGGCTGAGCGGATGGAGAGACGTTGAGCGCCAGCTGTCTATGGTTTTCTATTGTTAATTCATTACACTTCATGCATTATCCTCTCTGGAAATCACTGCCAATCCTGCTTCCCAGGAAACAAAAACACTGGGGTACTTGCTGCTGCATTTGCTGACAATATCAATTATTTAGTTTTCTGCCAATTCCTATTAGACTTTTTCTAACTGGAGAATTTACACTGTGTTATTGAATTAAAAACAGTGGAAAGCTTCTGGGAATTGAAACTAATTAGCCAGCATTTGTAAACCCCTTTGTTGGAGATAATTTGTTTACATGACTAATTCAACCTTTTAATGAAGGGGGCCTACACGGGCCATGGAAGGTGCCACAGCAGCCATCCTTGGTTGGGCACGGGGATGCCAACGTGGTAAAATTCATTTTCTTTTGTGATGAGGTACGATGCCCCAGCTCCCTGGCACCTAACCCTGCATATTAGCATGTTTATCATTACACTTGGGAGATGCTTGGAGCATCCCAGGCTTCCAGCGGTGCCTTTTCCTGAGCAGTTTCTTTCTTATCCATGTCATTAGGGCATCTCATGTCATATGAGGGCATCTCCTAATAACTGCACCATCAATTCTGCACATTTTCATAGCTGTTGCTGCTCCCACCCCACCTACATGTATTTTTTTTTTTTTTTGCATCCCGTTGTCTTTCAGAGGTGATGATTGGATTCTTAGTGCTGAGATGTTTTCATGTCCCCTCTATTAGTGACTCTAGGTACAGCCCATAACTGTTTTCTTAAATATTTTTATTTATGTGTGTATTTATTTGGCTGAGTTGGGTCTTAGCTGCAGCACCTGGGATCCTTTGTTGCAGCACACAGGCTCTCTGGTTGTGTTTCGAGGGCTCCAGACTGTGAGGGCTTCAGTAGCGGCACACGGCTTAGTTGCTCCCTGGAACGTGGGATCTTAGTTCCTCAGCCAGGGATCCAAACCTGTGTCCCCTGGGTTGCAAGGCAGATTCTTAATCACTGGACCACCAGGCAAGTCCCACCCATAATTGTTAGCTACCCAATCTGTGTGTTTGCATCAAGATAACAGCATGGCTTGGGGTAAATACAGCTGAATTTCCCCCGGTAAAGGGGGCCAGAGTTGACTGACATCCATTGTGCCTATGCTGAAACTGATGGTGTGGTTCTGTCCCATATACAAAGAATTAGAAAAGTTAGTTAAGTCGCTCAGTTGTGTCCAACTCTTTGCAACCCCATGGACTGTACCACCAGGCTCCTCCGTCCATGGGATTCTCCAGGCAAGAATACTGGAGTGGGTTGCCATTTCCTTCTCCAGGGGATCTTCCCAACCCAGGGATCGAACCCAGGTCTTCCGAATTAGAGGCAGACACTTTAACCTCTTAGCCACTAGGTAAATATTTAAGCTGTGTTTCTTTGTGGTCTTTCGATATGGGGGTACCTAAATGCAACTTTCTTGATGAGAGTGGTTGGAACATGGACATCTATTTACTGAGAGTGATGCTGAGAAACAACATCCCCTGTAATTCTTGTATTTCAATTAACTAAGTACTTTTGTTAAGATCTAAGGACCATCTTAACAAACAACTTTAGCAAGAGCCTTCAGTGTAACTGCAGTTCCTGTGTATCCTGCATGAATTTTCTGCCTTAGCTGCTGTCTACTAAAATGTTCTAAATCTTAAAGAAAAGGTGGGTTGAAAAATAATTGAACCTGTGGATGAAATGTTTCAGCTCTTCCCATTTCCTAGATCCAATGAGTAAACGATTACCTTCAAGATCTAAGTTAATATCCGTGGCAAGTATTTTAAAGCCTTTTACCTGCATTTACAGGCATGTTTCAACCTTTCTTAAACACAGACTCACTTAGGTGAGACATATTATCTCCTTGGGGGCTTCCCTGGTGGCTCAGCTGTAAAGAATCTGCCTGCAATCCAGGAGATGCAGGAGATTCGGGTTCAATCCCTGGCTGAAGGGAAGTTCCCCCGGAAGAGGGCCTGGCAACCCACTCCAGTATTCTTGCCTGGAGAATCCTATGGACAGAGGAGCCTGGTGGGCTAGAATCCATAGGGTTGCAAAGAGTTGGACACGACTGAAGCAACTGAGCGTGCATGCTCGCATTATCTCCTAGGCATCTTACTTCAATAAAAGAAGCCATCTCTATTTTGCAGTATTTATACCCCAAATTCTTTGTTCTGTGTGGAAGTAATTAAGGTCTCTTTTGTCCCCCTGTAAAACAGTGGGGCTGGCAGAATGTTGAGGCCCCGTGTTAAAATTCAATGAGGGTTCTGCTCTCACTTCCTCCTGATTGTATCCAGGGAGAACGGTTTTCAGTTAATTTCCACATATTTGTGCTGATGTACAAAAGGAAAGCTCTCACTGTAGCCAGCCTACGTGGCCTGCTTTAAAGGCACTCCATCACGCCATTCTACATCATCCCTAATGGGCAGGATTTCTTTCTGCTGAAAGGGACAAAAACCAACTCAAAGTGATTTGAGTAAAAAGGGCCTCTATGGTTCCCAGAGTGGAAAAGTCTAGTAGATTTGGCTCTAGACTTGCCAGAATCAGGTGTTTGAAGCTATTTGCCACACTGTAAATCTCAGCTGGACTTTCTTATATGCTGATCCAATTTCATGGAGGTTTTCTCTAAGGGGGGTGAGGGGAATAACCCACATGTAGACACAAAGACTGTTATGAATTCTCTCAGTATTTTTTCTATGAAGCAAAATATTAACTGCTCTTCAGCCAAAGGCCAAACAGAACAAACTTAGAGTAGAACAAATTGGGTGCCTTGCTCACTGGGTGAATGTGAACCATGGGGAACCCCTGGGGTTCTTGAGTAAGAGGGTGTTAGAAAGGATTTATTATATGATTTGGGCTTTGATTAAGTGATTTGGGGCGAAGTGTATGGAAGACTGGCTTTACTCTGGATCGGATGCTGTTGGGAAGTGGGGACAATTTTATGATGGGTTATCTTTTATCTATTTTTTAACATTAATTTTGGTTGCCCTGGGTCTTCGCCGCTGCAACTGGGCTTCCTCTCCTTGCAGAGAGCTGGAGCTACTCTCCCTGGCATGGGCTCCTCCCTGCAGTGGCTTCTCTTGTTGTAGAGCACGGGCTCTAGGGGCTCGGGCTTCAGTGCTTGCAGGATGTGGACTCAGTAGTTGTGGCCCGGGGGCTCTAGAGCTCAGGCTCAGTGGTTGTGGCCCACGGGCTTAGCTGCTTCGCAGCATGCGGAATCTTCCCAGACTAAGGATGGAACCCATGTCCCCCCACATTGGCAGGCAGATTCTTATCCGCCAAGGAAGTCCTATCAGTCTCATTTGGAAGGAGAGCCAGCAGGCCCTCTTAGTAGCTGGGGTGGGACAGGCAGCGTTGTCCTTTTGTGGTTTGCATAGGGATGTTTTTCCTACACTTGGACAAAGTTATGATGGGATCTTGGTTATTGTTTTACTTCCTCGTGATCACAGATAACACCATCTGATATTGATGTGCTGTGAGATTGTTGACAGCCAGAGGGGAGCCCTGCGGTCAGGCATGAGTCAGGACCTAAGAGTTCCAAGGCTTAGGTGTAAGTGGCAGGCTCATCATTGCATATCCACGGCTGTTTTCCTCTTTCTTGTCCCCCTACCCTTTCGACAAAATGAAGTCAGACCACAGGATATTGATTCATCATGTCTAGATGAGAACTGGCTGATCAAGATCAGGAGGGGGTTCCCCTAACTAGTGTGTAGTCAGCTTAGAGTCGATCCTTCCTTTGCCTTCTGGTATAGATCGAGGTGCCGAATCATCTGATTCATTAGTGCCAAAGCACTGAAGACTCTGGACCAGATACACTGGCAACCATAACGCAGGCAGTTACCAGAAACCACGTGACTGTTAGCTCAGCAGGTCTTAAAGCAAGAGAGTGTGCATGCTCAGTCGCTCAGCGTGTCTGATTGTTTGTGACCCGGTGGACTGTAGCCTGCCAGGCTTCTCTGTCCATGGGATTCCTCAGGCAAGAATACTGGAATGGGTTGCCATTTCTTCCTCCAGGGGATCTTCCCAACCTGGGATCACAACTGTGTCTCCTACACTGGCAGGCAGATTTTATTTTATTTTTTTTTAACCACTGAGCCACCAGGGAAGCCACAGATTGTAATATCTAAGCAATGAAAACACCTCCCAGAATCCAGCAGTGCCTACATTAGAGACCCAGGAGTCTCAGAACTTTTTACTTGCCCTATTGTATTTACATAGGGGCTGCACACTTCAAGAGAACTGAACTCTGTGTGATCACCCATGGTAATGCTGAGTAATGAATTTAGACTCATTGATTAGACATCCAGAGCAGAGGCTGTATCATATATGACATGTGTGAGGGTCCACGACAAGGATTGGGTCATTGTGGGAATTGCAATTAAGGAAGTTTGAATGAAGGGAGCATGGGTTCTCTCTTCCAGAGTCTTCCATGCTTGCCTCATTGCAGAGCTTCTTGGGAGGGGTGGTAGTTTTATATACTTTTTATTCTTGATGTGGGTTTTTTCCTAAAGTCTTTATTGACTTCATTAAATTTTACTTCTGCTTTACGTTTTGATTTTTTGAGGCATGAGGGATCTTAGCTTCCTGATCGGGGATCGAACCCACACCTCCTGCACTGGAAGGTGAAGTGTTCTTTTTTTAAAATTAGTTTATTATTATTATTACTTTAAATTTATTATTATTTTTTTTAACACCAAAAACATTTTGTATCGGGGTAGAGCTGATTAACAATGTTGTAGTTTCAGGTGAATAGCAAAGGGACTCAGCCATACACATACGTGTATCCCTTCTCCCCCAAACCCCTCCTCCCATCCTGCCTGGCACGTAACACTGAGCCAAGTTCCATGTGCTATACAATAGGTCTTGGTTGGTTATCTGTTTTAAATATAGCAGTGTGTACATGACCGTCCCCAAATCCCTAACTAGGAAGGTGAAGTCTTAACCACTGGACCACCAGGGAAGTCCTGGGATGGTAGTTTTAAATATCTAGTAGTCTCCAATAGAAGGCAATGGCACCCCACTCCAGTACTCTTGCCTGGAAAATCCCATGGACAGGGCTGGTGGGCTGCAGTCCATGGGGTCGCTAAGAGTTGGGCACGACTGAGCGACTTCACTTTCACTTTTCACTTTCATGCGTTGGAGAAGGAAATGGCAACCCACTCCAGTGTTCTTGCCTGGAGAATCCCAGGGACGGGGGAGCCTGGTGGGCTGCTGTCTATGGCGTCGCACAGAGTCGGATATGACTGAAGCGACTTAGCAGAAGCAGCAGCAGTCTCCAATAATTACTGCCAAACACACAGAGTAAGTTAGTGTGAAGTGGGCAGGTATAAGCCTGATACTCATGTAGGAAGTAGAAACTTGGTGGTGCATGGGCTCTCCTGGGAATATAAGGATTGAGTTGAGTTGAGTTCAGTCACTCAGTCGTGTCTGACTCTTTGAGACCCCATGAATCGCAGCACTCCAGGCCTCCCTGTCCATCACCATCTCCCGGAGTTCACTCAGACTTGGATATTATACCATAATAGAAATGAGCCCATTTCCTGTCCATCTTATAAGGACTCCTATCAGTTGGTCAGTTCAGTCGCTCAGTCGTGTCCAACTCTTTTGTGACCCCATGGACTGCAGCACGCCAGGCTTCCCTGTCCATCACCCACTCCTGGAGCTTGCTCAAGCTCATGTCCATAGAGTTGGTGATGCCATCTAAACATCTCATCCTCTGTCGTCCCCTTCTCCTCCTACCTGCCCTCCTATAGTGGTCAGGGAACCTTTTTTGTTTTTAAATCCTTTAAACGTCATGAGTTAACCTCTAATAGTGTACATATTCTTTCTTTCACCATTCATGAGTTGTTAGGTTTTGGCAAAGAGTAATCCATTTAGCCTACACAGCTGATTGAAATTCTGTGAAAAGTCTAAACTTTGAGTAAATCCAACTCTGTGTGGTAGAATCTCTTGGCAATTTTTAGTTTTTTCTTTATAAATATGAACCATCAATAAATAGAATTAATCAGGAATATCCAAAAAAAAACTTACAGAAAGTTTGAAAAAGGCATGAAGTATTCCCTAAACAGGTTTCTTTTCTCCAGACAAAAGAAAAAACTAGATGATAGAAAACCAAGAATTGCTTATTTTTTCTATGAATATTCATTTCATATCATTTTAATAACTTTGATGAGAAGAAATAAACAAAGATATATAAATATATATTGTCTAAAAACAACTGTGTAATTTGTTAATCTATTGTAATTTTAAGAAATAAGGGTAAATTATGTTTAATGACCAGTTTTTTGTATCTGTCTTTTTATTTAAAAACTGTCCAGGCATCCAAGATCATTAATTAATTAACTGAAACCTTTGTCTAAGTTCTTAAAGTTAGTCACAGTTCTGAAAATTACAACTTGGCTTATACATTAACTCCTGTGATTTGTAGCCTTATAAGAATTTTATAACATTAATCCCTTTAATGATACATCGTTATTATCATCTTCTTTAGGTGAATATAATTTTATACACATAAATTTTTANAAGGAAGGTCTGTTCAGGGAAGAAACACGCTTCATAAACAGTGTGAGGTATTTGGGGAGATAAGAGAGGCCCCAGGGTTGTCAATTTTTATAGAGGTGGGTAATTACATAGGCTAAGGAGAGACCCCTGGTGGCTCAGTGGTAAGGAATCTGCCTGCCAATGCAGGAGATGTGAGTTCCATCCCTGGGTTGGGAAGATCCCCTGGAGAAGGATATGGCAACCCACTCCAGTATTCTTGCCTGAAAAATCCCATGGACAGAGGAACCTGGCAGGCTACAGTGCATGGTGGGGGTTGCAGAGTTGGACACAACCTCATGACTAAACAGAAATAAATAATGAGTAGGAGGGGCATTCCAGATATTTTAGAGAAGGAGTGGGGATTTTCATGAATTGGGCCATCACCTACTTTTTGGTGTTTATGGTTAAGGCGGCTGGGGTGTTTTACAATGAGTATATACTGAGGCTCAAGGTCAAGTGGAAGTTGAGTCTGCTCTTGGACCTAGTTGGTTCTAATCAGGTTATATAGTGTCCTTGGGTGATGTTATCCTTTTAAATGTTGTGCCCTCCCTTCCCTTCTCAGTTCTGGGTCCCAGCTGAAGGTCAGTTATCACCCAACCAATATCAGGGAGCAGGGAAAACCTCCTGACTCCAGGCAGACAAAGATAACGTTCTCAGGAACCCTAACTCAGGAAACAACCATATAAGGTTTTATAATGATGACCTAAGTCAAAGTTTGTCTCACTAAAAAGGAGCCAGTTTTAGGAGACACAATGAACTCCCCTGGGCCTGACTTGAGGGCAGATTTATCAGACCTAGTCCCATATCCTGTCTGTGATGCTCCATCTTATATGACAACTTGGTTAGGCTATAATTCAGTTAGTCTGAGGCTTCTCAGGTGGCTCAGACAGTAAAGAAAGTGAAAGTGTTCCTCTCTCAGATGTGAGCACTTTATGACTGGGAAGCCCTAGACAGTAAAGAATCTGCCTGCAGTGTGAGAGATGCAGATTCGCTCCCTGGGTTGGGACGATCCCCTGGAAAAGGGAATGGCTAACACCTAGCCCCACACACCCAGTATTCTTGCCTGGAGAATTCCATGGACAGAGGAGTCTGGCAGGATACAGCCCATGGGGTGGTAGACAGTCAGACACTTTCACTGTCATTATTTCAGTTAGTCTAAGGCTAAACTAGGTACTGCTGTCAAGATGTTTTGTAGACATGATTACTAGAAGGAAATGGCAACCCACTCCAGTATTCTTGCCTGGAGAATCCCATGGATGGAGGAGCCTGGTGGGCTATAGTCCATGGGGTCGCAAAGAGTCGGACAGGACTGAGTGACTTAACTAACTAACCAACTAACTAACTATAATCAGTTATAAATTATAAATCTATAATCTTGTTTTCAGTAAAAGAGATTATCCTAGATAATCTAGGTGGGCCTGATTTAAGCTGTTGAGAGGTCTTAAAAGCAGAGAGGTTTCCTTGAGGAAGAAGTTCTTGTCTGTGGACAGGCTTCAGCATGGCCTCCTGGGTTTCAGTGCTCCTGATGTACTCTGGATTTTGGTCTTGCTTAGCCAGTCTCATGATTGCATAAACCAGTTCGTTGCAAGAAACCTCTTAATAGAGATAGCTCCTACTCATTCTGTCTCTCTGGTTGAGCCCTCACAAATACATCTCCCTACAGCTGTTTCCTGTTATAGACAAAGAACACTCAAGACCATAGACAAGCAGAGAGACCGCAGGGGCAGATATTAGAAGATTAGAAAGCAATTTCACCAAAGAACACTGTAGAGCTGATCAGATTTAAAAAAAAAAAAAAAAAAGGTTGGAAGGGAACATATTCCCAGGAAAACAAGATAAATCTAATGGAGAAATATTTAACAAAATATTGGAGCTCGAGTTAGCACAGACTTATCTTTCAGCCATGGGCAGGGGGCATCTCGAACAGGTAAACACAGAGGGTCTCAGGTGTGAACACCAGGATTGGGCTCCGGGTTTCTGTCCAGGACAGTGAGGTTTTCAGCTGAATCTTGGTGGCACATCCCTCTCAGCAATGCCTTCCAGCCAAACACCGTAGAAATACAGCTATAATGGACTAAGTTGGGTTTATCACTCACTGCAACCCAGGAGAAAGTACACCATTTGGGAAGCATTGGGCATCTCAGTAAAAGGGTGTTTAAAAAGGACTTCCCTGGAGACTCAGTGGTAAAGAATCTGCCTGCCAGTGCAGAAGACACAGGCTCAATCCCTGATCCAGGAAGAACTCACATGCTGAGGAGCAACTAAACCAATGTGCCTCAACAATTGAGCCTGTGCTTTAGAGTCCAGAAGCTGAGGCTACTGAAGCCCATATGCCCTAAAGCCTGTGCTCCGCAATAAGAGAAGCCCCTGCAACGAGAAGCCCGAGCACCTCAACTGCAAAGTAGCTGCCGCTCACAGCAACTGGAGAAAAGCTTATGCAGCAACAAAACCCAGCACAGCCAAAAATAAATAAATAAAAAGAGACATAAAATCACTTTAAAATGGATGTGAAAAAAGACTGATTGTCAGATTGATGGAGGAGCCTGGTAGGCTACGGTCCATGGGGTCACAACTGAGTGACTTCTCTTTCTTTCTTTCTTAGATAATTGGGGAGGACTACTCCAAGTGGAACTTACTGTGGATTGAATGGTGTTAGGAAATGGGGCAAGTCTATGATTAGCTATCTTAACAAATCTTATCTGGAAGGAGAGGAGAGTGTGTTTAAAGGCGTAATTGGTAGAGAATCAACAGTCACTCATACTAACTGGGAGAAGGTGATGTTTGGTACTTTTGTGGTTTCCACAATAACTTTCACTATAGACTGTGACCACCCCCCCCCCATTTTGAAACCTCCATGTGATGGTATTAGGAGGTGGCGCCTTTGGGAGGTGGGCTTCCCTGGCGGTTCAGTGGTAAAGAATCCGCCTGCAATGCAGGAGACACAGGAGGTGCTGGTTTGATCCCTGGGTGGGGAAAGTCTCCTGGAGGAGGAGATGGCAACCCACTCCAGTATTGCTGCCTGGAGAATCCCAGGGACAGAGAAGCCTGGAGGGCTACAATCCATGGGGTCACAAAGAGTCAGACATGACTGAGCATGAACATGCAGAATGTACGCTAGCTCATGAGGGTGGGGCCCTTATGAATGAGATTTGTGCCCTTATGAAAGAGACCCCAGAGGGCTCCCTTGCCTCTCTGCCGTATGAGGCCACAAGAAAAATTTGCCATCCAGGAACAAAGAAGTGGGGCCTCACCAGACACCAAATCTGCCAGTCCCTTGGTCTTGAACTTTCCAGACTCCAAAACTGTGAGAATTAAATGTTTGCTGCTCAAGCCACCTGGACTATGGTATTTTTGTCATAGCAGCCTGAATTATGACAGTTTTCATTTTTTCTGTGCTTATAAAAGATTCTGAAATGGTTTTGTTTCCTTGTTTTTGTTTTGTCTCACAACATAGCATAGTCACAGACTGTGTATCATTGTCACACAGCAGAGCATCAGACCCGTGGTCTGATGCTGTTGTCAGTGAGATTGTTGCTACCCAAAAATAGAGCAGCATGGCCTGGCCATGAGCACCAGGCCCATCCTGGGTGTCAGAAGCTGCTCTTCTCATTCTGGATCTGTAAGTTGAAATGGATTTTAATTTTCTGTGGTCTGGGATTTTTTTTTTTTTTTTTGAATGTACTAAACATAAATATTTATTTATTTAATTTTGGCTGTGCTGGGCCTTCACTGCTGTGCACAGGCTTTCTCTAGTTGTGGTGAGCTGGGAGTTGCTCTTCATTGCAGTGCATGGGCTAATCATTGCAGGGGCTTCTCTTGTTGCAAAGCATGGGTTCAGTAGTTGCAGCACTCAGAGTAAGCTGCCCTGTGGCATATGGGATCTTTCTGGAATAACGAACAAACTTGAGTTCCCTGCCCTGGCAGGTGGATTCTTAACCACTAGGCCAGCAGGGAAGCCCTTAAACACACCCATTTTATTAGAAGTTACATCTGTTGATGAGTAAAAAGTTTTTATGTAGGTCACTCATTTATGAATAAATATTACTTATTTCTTAAATGAAAATAGTTGGTATCAATTGTATTCCCATTTCGAATTTTTATTTAAGTGCTGAGACAACTCACGTCCTTAAATGTGTCGATGGGAACAGAATTTGAAAACAAAACAGAAAATGACATGAATTTTGGGGGTTATCTGCAAAAGGCTCCTTTTGATTTGCCACTAAAGACTAGCGTTAGTGATCTGCCTGTTTGCAGTCCCAGAGTCCTCAAATCGGAAGCAGAGAATCAGAAACTAGCTGACTTGCAAGAGGGTTTGTTTTGCAGTCATTAGAGATTACATTTCCCCAACCCCAAGAGGAGCATTTTAAGTTCTTCTTTCAACACCTCAGAAGTTCTGTTTTATGGGTGTTTTTTTTAGTATGAGTGGTGATGGGTGAGAAATACGTCTTTTGTCAAATGTGAGAAAGGTGATTGTTGAAAGTACGGACTGAAAATCCAAGTCACCTCAACTGGAGGTGAATTCTCAGTTAAAAGAGTCTTAGCAAAGACTCTAAATGCCCAGTGAGAATCTGGAAACTGGCTTTCTAAAGCTGAATCCTCTCTAGTATTCTCAGAATCCTTCGCACTTTGAAGACTCACCATGCGATCTGCACATTGCTTTCTGGGAATAGCTGGTGCATCTGTACAATAGGATCAGTATGGATTGAAATGGTTTTGTTTATGGCTTAGTAGTGTTACCCTTAAGGCTTCTATGGTGCCTAAAACAGTGACTGCACATAGGAATTGTTCCGCATTATTAGCTGTAGTGGAAGAATCCGTTGCATTGCTCTAGGTGAGAAAATACAATTACAAATGGCAGCCCTCCTATCAATGGAGCCTCACTCCCTGACATAGTTCCTGCCAATGAGGAAATAGTCAATCATTACTTACTGATTTTTTTTTTTTTAATTTTCTATGTCCAGTCATGGTTGCTGCACGCAGGATCTTCACTGTGTCATGTGGATCTTTTGTTGCAGTGCATGGACTCTCTAGTGATGGCCTGTGGGGCCCAGAGCACGCGGGCTTCAGTAGTTGCAACGCATGGCTTTAGTTGCCCACAGCAGTGTGGGATCTTAGTTCCATGACCAGAGATGAAACCCTCATAGCCTGCATTGCAAGGCAGATTCTTAACCACTGGACCACCAGGAAAGTCCCACCTATTCTTTTGAGTCTTTATTGAATTTATTACAATATTGATTCTGTTTTATGCTTTGGTTTTTGGCCATGAGGCATGTGGGATGTTAGCTCCCCAATCAGGGATCAAACCTGCACCCCTGGTATTGGAAAAGCAGAAAAAGAAAGTGCTAGTCTCTCAGTTTTGTCTGACTCTTTGTGACCCCATAGACTGTAGCCCACCAGATTTCTCTGTCCATGGAATTCTCCAGGCAAGAAAACTGGAGTGGGTAAGGTGAAGTCTTAACCACTGGACTGCCAGGGAAATTCCAGCCCTACCTATTGATTGATTAATATCAATTATCATTTATGAAATACCTCTGGGGCCTGGTACTTAATATGTGTGCATGGGTGTACACACACAGTGTGGTGGCCCTACGACTTATATATTGTTATCTCCTTTTTATAAATGAACAGTTCAGCAAGGTTATGTAACTTTCCCAAGTCATAGAGCTAATACATGGTGTGTAAACTTTCTAATCTAGTTTCAAAGCACCTGTTGTTTCATCACGACACATTGCCTCTGAGTCACACCTGAACTCATGTCCTGTTTACCCTGGGGAACAGGAATAATATCTTTTTTAAAAAGGTGCATCTCTGTTTTCTTACACTTAGAAGGAGGAAGAGCAGGCCTGTCTTGTACTTGTGAGATAAAATATATAAAATACCAACCCAGTGCATGGAACACTTTTAGAGATTTAATAAATGTCATCTCCCTGTCTCATTTGAAAGAAAAGAAATAAAAATAAATCTAGAGAAATCAAAATGGGTACATTTGGCTTTTGACTTGATCTGGTGACCTTTTTAGTGAAACAAAGCATGATCCAATTGCCCAAGTCTCAAACCATCCAGACCAGATACCTGGCTATTTTGAAAGTCCTTCTTAATGCAAGCCCACTTGGAAACAATTCAGGGAAGATAGATTCAGTCTGAACTGCAAAGATTAGAAACACTCAACAATTTTCTATCATTTTGAGAAGCAGAACATAACCTGAAAATGGGATATAATTGGTGCACAGGAGCATCTCTGAGCTGCCTATTTTATTCTCATTTCCTCAGGAACTATTCATATTTGATCTCTCGGTGCACACATGGGAATTAGAGCTCCTCACAGTCTGTCTTTGAAATAGGCAGAGAGTAGCAGCCTGGATGACATGCACTCTGATGAACGACATCAAACCGATAATCTCATCTTTACCAGTGAACAGTGCCTCCTCCTTTTTAAGGCAGAAGACATTCTGTAACAGGAAGACAAAAATGTTGCCAAACCAGTTCCGTTCTTTGAAGGTCTTACCTATAGATTCAGTCATGGGATTCTCAAGAGTCTATCTACTTTTATTGACTTCTGTTATACATTTTGTGATGAGGTAGGCTTCAAACTTAGTATGCCAAAGTTTTATGTATGCCAAACTTGTAAAACAGGCCTTGAACTGAAAGCAAACACAGAGCTGGAGAGGCAGCTGGCATTTGAGAGGCAAGTTGGCATTTCATAACAGTCTGGACATCAGGACGGTGTTGACAGGCCTTTTTCCCTTTCCCTTCCTGCCAAAGTGTTGAATGGCTGTTAAGAGAATGGGTAAAAGGACTGGGGCCATCTAATGCTCCCTGTGTTAGCTCAGCTATGCATTCAAAGGGTTAAAGGGGTAGCCATGGTGATAGGGGAGAAATATTGAGTTGGCCAAAAAGTCCCTTTGGGTTCTTCCATACGATGTTACAGAAAAACGTGAACGAACTTTTTGGCCAATCTAAAAGAGTAGCTGTTTCACCTTCCAGACTTGACTGGTGTTCAGTTCAAAGTCCCTCTTTGGTTGCTTGCCTATGGTCCCCGAGATGCGTTCTAAGAGGGCAAGTTATTGGGAATGACGTATCATGAGCAGCACAAGGCATCTTGCTTTCTTTCTAAGTCTAAAATTATCCTAAGATTAAAAGTCAAAGCTAAATAACAACAGGAAGGTCGTGCTGGCAATTTTTCTGCACTGATTCTCAACACTTGAGTTGCTCTTGTCCTGAGAATGAAGGCATGATGTCTCTTGAAAGAGTAAGAAGTCCCTACCTTTGCCTGGCAGTTAGAGTTTTCCACGTGTTTTCACAATGATTTTCCTGTTAACTGTGTGAGCAATAGACAGGGAGTGAGAGCGATTTTTTAGATCAAGAAACAGATGTTTGTGGAAAATAAATGACATGGATTAATCACCAGGCTCTCTGATTTCAAGACCAGTGCTCTTCCTATGCCAGGTGGCTTGCCAGTATTGCTATTTGTGCTTTGTAAACATTAAGGAATTGCCATCTTGGATTTGAAATCCAGCTCTCACTCTTTTTTCTCTAATTACATACCAAAGCATCTGGTTTTCACCTTGGTTAGGCATGCCACCAATCCATTCTGAAGGAGATGAGCCCTGGGATTTCTTTGGAAGGAATGATGCTAAAGCTGAAACTCCAGTACTTTGGCCACCTCATGCGAAGAGTTGACTCATTGGAAAAGACTCTGATGCTGGGAGGGATTGGGGGCAGGAGGAGAAGGGGATGACCGAGGATGAGATGGCTGGATGGCATCACGGACTCAATGGACGTGAGTCTGAATGAACTCCGGGAGTTGGTGATGGACAGGGAGGCCTGGCGTGCCGCGATTCATGGGGTCGCAAAGAGTCGGACACGACTGAGCGACTGGACTGAACTGAACTGAGGCATGCCACAGTTCCAACAGACCCACCTACAGAGTTTCGTTCCCCTCCTAACTTTGCAGTCTTCAGAAAGGGTGAGGGTAGAAACCTTCTCTTATTCTGATATCCCATTTTAAAGAACTTGCAAAGTTCTGCAAGTCTGCCTGATTTGCATGTGCCTAAAAAGCTGTGGTTTGCCCTTTCAACTCTTCTTGATCATCCAACACAGCCACAGCATGACAGGGTCGATTTAAGTCTTGAATTTATGGATGATTCAGGGTTTGCAAGTTTCAAAAAGCACCTTTGATGATGGCAGTATTGTGGGCAGGGGATGTGGGCAGCGGGAGAGATAAGCATTTCTGTGGGCTGGAGCTCAAACAGTCCTGTTCATGCCTATGTTTTGATGTGGTAACTTCACTTGCTGCAGCATCTACATCTCATTTGGGGCTGTAGGAGTCTATTGGCAGCCTGGGTGAAAATTATTTTTTAAAAAATGCATTCTATGGTGCTAAAGGACCCTTTCTTCCCTTTCTCAGACACACCCTAGTGATGGAGGAGACCAGAGCCTGAATTAGTCTGCCAGGGCTGCCATATCAAAGTACCATGGACTAGCATTGTTTTCTCACAGTTCTGGAGCTTGAAGTTCAAAATCAGGGTGCTGGTGGGATTGGTTTCTGGTCTCTTCTGATGCTTCTCTCCTTGACTTGTAGACAGCTGTCTTCCCCTGTGTTTTCATATCCCCTTCCCTCTCTATGTGTCTGCACCCAAGTTTCCTCTTCTTATAAGGATGCCAGTCACATTGGATTCAAATGCACCCTAATGGCCTCATTTTAACCTAATTCACTCTTTAAAGACTATCTCAAATATAGTTATGTTCTGGGCTACTGGGGTTAGGACTTCAGTGTATGAGTGTTCAGGATCACCCGAACAGCCCATTCCTGCAGCTTTGTTACAAGCAAGAATGCAGTCAGTCAAACACATTCAAGAAGCCTCCGTATACTTCATGGTGGTCATTAGCATTCTTCAGTCTTGATTTAGGTCTTCATTACACCTTGAGGGCCTGGAAGTGAGGGGCAATTCTGCTTGCATTTGCTACAACCACAGCCAGGCTCCACCGTAATACAGGAGCCCATATGGGGTGATCTTGGTGCCATGGGATACCCCATAACATTCACCTCTTTTCACTCCTGTGCTTGGTCATGCTTCTTTTACACAGTGCTGTGGAGGGAAACTGCTTTCTCCCAGTGATATAAGCACCCCACCCCCCTCATCTGCAGGAAATGTTTTCTCACTCTGCTTTCTTGTAATGCATCTAATGCTCCATTTCATTATTCAACTCATGCTGTCAGTTTCTGAGAGTTCACTTTTTTTCAAGAAAGCCAACATAGATTTTCTAGGTCTTGGATCAGAGGGCAATAGGAGGGGCTCTTACATTATTACTCGGGTATTGTGAGGCCAACAAATCAGGAGATGCTTTCCAATAAAAAGATCATTTGTTACAGTTCCCAAGAGGAATGGGAATGCCACACTGTGCAAGGCCAAAGAAGGAGGCATCAGGGCTAGACTAGGGGCAGAGTGAACAAGGGGAAAGAATGTTTACTGTGGTTTCTGTAGATAGAAACAGGTGAGTCAGGGTGAGGAGGCTTATGGTTGGCTAGTTCAAATCATTTCAGCAGGCTCTGAGGTGCAGTGACTATCCTAGGTTGTCTAGTACCTGGCCCTGGGTGATTAGGGGAGGGAAATCAGTTCAGTTTAGTCGCCCAGTCGTGTCCGACTCTCTGCAACCCCGAGGACTGCAGCACGCCAGGCTTCCCTGTCCATCACTAACTCCTGGAGCTTGCATGTCCATTGAGTTGGTGATGCCATCCAACCATCTCATCCTCTGTCATCCCCTTCTCCTCCTGCCTTCAATCTTTCCCCAGCATCAGGGTCTTTTCGAGTGAGTCAGTTCCCATGGTCCCCATCTGGGGCTTAGAATGCTTTCACCACAGTGCCCTGGTCTTTTGTTGTTGTTGTTAATATTTATGGACTGTGTAGTGGGGTTGCAAAGAGTCAGACACAACTGAGTGACTTTCACTTCACTTTAATATTTTAACTAATTAATTAACTTGCCTGTACCGGGTCTTAGTTGTGGCATGCAGGATCTGAAATCTTCTTGTGGTACATGAGATATTTTCTAGTTGCGGCATGTGTCATCTAGTTCTCTGACCAGGGATTGAACCCAGGCCCCCTGCATTGCAAGCACAGAGTCTTAACCACTGGACCGCCAAGGAAGTCCCCAGAGATCTTCTCTGTAATTCACAGACAGAGGGCTGCCTGGCATCCTCAATCACCGCCATCTTGCAGGTGACTACTCTTGGTACCCTAGGACCATTACCTGTAGAAAGTCAGATGCTTATTCCACGTAGCTGGACCAGGGCTGAAGCCAGAGCAACCTTCTGCCCATCATCGCTCATAAGATACCAATCCTGAACCAGTCACCGTACTGCATGATATTTAATGCCTCCCAACAACACTGGAAATAAGACTGTAATCCCATTTTATGGTTAAAATGGTGATTGCAGAATGGGTGAGCAAGCGGCCAAAGTAATCCAAACCCAGCTCCACCTGACTCTAAAGTCAGCACTCTTTCTAAATCATCAGGTATCTGGAGTCAGATTCTCAACACAAATGGAAGATGAGTCTGAATCGTTACTCTGATTAAATCACTCTATTTGCTAATAGGTGTTACATCTATTTCTAGATGTGTAGACACATGCTTCTTAGTAACATTTTGACTCATGGTTAATTAAATGATATGGATACACCCCAAAGATTAGGGTATAATTTCCAGTTTTTTTAAATTTTAATGAATAAATAACAACTATTCTTTATTTATCTAGTTTAAAATGTTAATGAATAGCTCCCCTTCTAATTGCCAAGCTGAGTATTTAAGGGAACCTGACACCTCATAAATATCGAACTGTGAGGTTTTCGTGTGTTGGTTTTCTATAAACATTGGAATTCAGTAATTACCATCCCTGCTAGTCATTAAAATTCAAAATTAGATAAACAATAGGCAGGAATGTTTTTGTTCATTATTATTCATATCAAGTACTTTGTTTATAATATCCCCGCTTCTTTTCATGGTTTCTTTTGTGTTCTGTCCTTTCTCTTTTGAGCACCAAAAAAAAAAAAAAGGTCCATCAAGTGGCAAATTCTTTCTCTGATTTTCTTTTAGCTTGTTTTCTTTTTATTTTTCTGAATCACTGTTTTATTTGGAAGGAATTGTGACATCAGAGAAGACTTCTCAGTTTAGGGTTGTTGCTGTTGAGTTGCTAAGTCCTGTCTAACTCTTTTGTGACCTTGTGGACTGTAGCCTGCCAGGCTCCCTCTGTCCTTGGGATTTCCCAGGCAAGAACACTGAAGTGGGTTGCCATTTCCTTTTCCAGGGGATCTTCCTGCCCCAGAATGACCCTGTCTCCTGCACTGGCAGGCAGATTCTTTACCACTGAGCCGCCAGTGGCTCATGGATGTCCCTGGCTCAGGGTTGTAAGACTCTTAGTTCTGGTCTCAACCTTGTAACTAACTTGCAATAGATTCCCCATGGTATGTCACTTACGCCACTGGACTTTGGCTTCCTCATCTTCAACACAGGGAATTTGCACTAGATGATCATTCATTCATTCATTTTTTCCTGAGACCAATATTTTTGTGTATATATATGCCAGGATTATGCTAGGTACTGAGGTTTTCAAGATGAACAAGATATGATTAAAGTTTCTGCCTTTATAAAGTTTTGTCAAATAACCACACAAACCATTATAAGGTCACAATTATGATTATTGCTACAAAGGGGATCGTATATTCTGTGAAATATTGTAATGGTGGCTTGGACACAGAGTTCAGGGGAAGCTGCTCTGGAAGAATGGCTGCTTACACAGATATCTCAAGGATGCATGGAAAAGAAAGAAAAGAAGACAATCCCAAGAGTAGGGAAGAGCTTGGGTAAAGGAGAGGCCAAAAGTTCTACCTACATGAGGAGGAGAGAGGGAGAGAATGAAGTTGTGAGATCAGGCTGGAGAGGTAGTTGGGGCCTCATCAGGCAGATCATGGAAAGGAGTCTTCTTCACCCTAAAAGCAAAAATCGTATCCATCAGCATATACTGGGTTGGCCAAAAAGTTCGTTAGGATTTTTCTGCGAGATGGCACCAAACACCCGAACAAACTTTTTGGCCAACCCAGTATTTTAATCATATTTCCTTTGAAAGAGATCTTGTTAGATGGAGATTAGATCCCTTTAGTCTTGCTGTCTCTCTTCCTTTTCCCGGATCTTCAGAGCCTGCTACACTCTCTTAGGGATGTAGGTTCTAAGGACAGTGTGTAAATATATTGGCAGGTACCAGGTCACAGGTGGGCGATGGTGGCAGAACCGAAGGCTGAGATCTTCATGCTTCTTCCCTTGCTTCCTGCCAAGTTTCCTCTGCTGCTTTGCAGGCAGGAAAACTTGGAGAGACACAGCTCTGCACAATCAGGGAATTATCATGGTGCCCTCTTCATAAAGCGACTTCATAAGCTTCAGCAGCAATCCTTCATGTCGGTAATTTCACATCCACTAATCTGATTCGCCCAGAAATCGATGAAGGCTCAAAGAACACACAATCTCTTCCTTTGGTGTATTACAACCTACGATTCATATTTTAAGTATGTTGCTTGATGTAATCTATGTGTAATTTTTATTTCTTAAAAGGAAAGAGAGAGGGGGAACTGAGACTGTATCCTGGCAGTCTCCCTGGGGGAAATAGTCCTTCTGTCTGGAAACAGGCTGTGTCATGAGTCTTTATCACCAGTCTTTGACCCCAGAGGCTGCTTTTCATACAGTGGGGAGTGGGGTGATGGTTCAAAGGGAGACTTGAGGGCTGGCTCCATTCCAGCACTTGTTTAGAAGCTGGTCATAGAAAACGGCCCAGGCTCAAATGTAGCTGTGTGCACGCTCAGTTGCTCAGTCGTGTCCGATTCTTTGCGACCCCTTGGACTGTAGCCTGCTAGGCTTCTCCATCCACACAATTGTTTAGGCAAGAAGACTGGAGTGGGTTGCATTTCCTCCTCCAGGGGATTGTCCCGATCCAGGGACTGAACCCGTGTCTTCTGTGTCTCCTGCATTGGCAAATGGACTCTTTGCCACTAGGGCCACCTCGTTACTGCAATTGGTTGGCAAACTGAGAACATCTTTAAGGTGATGCACCTCTGCAGGAAACTTAGCTGAGCCAGGAGGAGACGTGGTATCAGAGTGGTCCCAAGATATCAGAATGTCCTGGAAGCTTTTGAAGAATGCAGATGCCCACGTCTCATTCCTGTGGATCTGCTTTGGTGGGTTGGGAGTAAGGCCAGGGAACCAATATTTGTAATAAGCTCCTCCAGGGGAGTTTTATCACCAGTACTTGGTATCGTCACTGTCTTTTTTTTTAACCTGGGTCGGCCAGTATAAAGCAGCAGCAAGTGACTGTTTTGACCTTGAAGGCGTAAGGTTCACACATGTGGGCAGGAGTGAAATGGCTGTGGGCACGCAGTACCTACTGCAGTGGCCTTTCCAGGCAGGCTGGCCGAAGACAGACATGCGTGCAGTTTCTCAGGAATCTGTGGAGTGGGAGGGGAGTTTGCACTCATGAGGTTTTCACCACAACGGGCATGTCCCCAGGCATGCCAGTCATGGGCTGAGGGAGGATCACAGGCAATCAGACACAGCCTGCTCACCAGGCAGCTGCAAGCCACTTTTTCACTTCTTAGACTGGCTTTGCGGGGGGCTTCCCAGGTGGCGCTAGTGGCAAAAGAACCCGCCTGTCAATACAGGAGACTTAAAGAGATTTGGGTTGATCCCTGGGTCAGGAAGATCCCCTGGAGGAGGGCATGGCAACCCACTCCAGTATTCTTGCCTGGAGAATCCCAAGGACAGAGGAGCCTGGCGGGCTATAGTCCATGTGGTCACACAGAGTCAGACACGACTGAAGTGACGGCACACACAAAGACTCGCTTTATGTACTTTTAGGAGGGTTTTGCAGGCTCTTCTCTGCAGGCAGCTACTGGCAAAGCAGTGGGATCAGCCAGAGGGTATTGCTGAGATTCTCCTTGGGGACCACATGTATGCCCAGAGACCCTCTCTGTCTTTCAAGCTGGTACCCACCCTCCCCTCTACAGTAAGAGTGCCCTGAAACTGGCAGGATGGTAAGGCAGAAGGTGCCTTGTCTTTACTCTGACTGAAATATCTGGAAAGGCTTTTATATAAATAACCGTAAGTAGCTTAGTACTTTTCCAGAGAGACAGCATACCCAGGACAGGGAACGATTTCCTCTGACTTGAAATTACAGCATCTTTTCCATCTGTCTCTTTCCCTCAAAACCTGGCCTCCTGTTTAGTCGATGCTGGGCACTTGTTAGGTGAATGGAACTGAACTGATACTGGGATTTCTAGAAGAGTTGGATATTTTATGCCCAGGAGCTGATTGAAAGCCAGATGTGGTAGGGTGATGATCTTGACCCTGACTCTACGGCATGACCCTCCCATGACCAGTCCAGCTTTGTCCCTCTGCACCCACTGCTCATGCCCTGCCCTTCTGTTGCAACATCAGCCATCAGGTTCCTCCCCTGAGATGCTGCTCACAACCTCCACCCCCGGGGTTCTGCTCGGGACTCAAGCCTCCTCTCCACCCAGCCCCTCACTGAAATGTATCTGGGCCTGAGTCCCTTGCCTTTTCCTCACCATTCCCTACCTCTCTACCACCCCCAACCTGACGCCCCAAGTCAAATGAGAAAACAAGTCAAGCAAGAAAATTTCAGGCCTCTTCCCTTGACTCTTTGGAGGAGGCAGGCAAAGAAATGTTCAGGAGCCCATAGATGGGTAAAATATATGTTTGGAAAAGGATAGGGGAGGGGTTTCATCATCTCCCTCCATTCCAGCTAACTGCTGCTGTACAGTTAAACCATGCCAAATTCAGTGGCCCCAAACCACAAGTTGTTGTTATGCTTATATGTTCTATGGGGCAGAAATACAACAGATTCCATCAGGGTGGGTTGTTTCTGCTCCATGACATCAGGAACCTCAACTGAGAAGTTTCCAGTGGCTGAGGGTGAGTCCAGTGGGCCGGGGCTGGAATCATCTGGATGTGTTTGTACTGAAGTGGCTGGGAGAGGATGACTTAGAAGCTGAATACAGCTGAGATCAGAGTATCCGCCAGAGCATCTCCCTATGGGCTCTCTGTGAGGCTTGGGCTTCCTCGTGACATGGTGGCCTCATGGTGGCCAGGCTGCTTCCATGGAGCCTAGGAGTTCTAAGAGAAAGCCAAAGGTATCTGAAGACCACAGAAGATCATTTTTGCCAAAGACTCTTCGTCAAAGCAGTCATAAAGGTGTCTAGATTCAAAATGTGAGGACATGGACCCCAACTCTCAATAGGAGGAGCGTCATATAATCTGTGTATTAGAATAATTTGTGCTTTAGAACCTCCACTCCCTTAGTTTTTTTTTTTTTTAAATTTATTTAAATTGTTGCACTCAAACTTTTTTTACTTGCAATGAGCGGGAGCTAATCTTTGCTGAGGTTCTCAGGCTTCTCCTTGTGGTTGTTTCTTTTGCTGCGGAGCACAGGCTCTAGACCGTGGGCTCAGTAGTTGTGGCACACGGGCTTAGTTCCTCACCTGCAGGTGGGATCTTCCCGGACCAGGGATTGAACCCTTGTCCCCTGCATTGGCAGGCGGGTTCCGAACCACTGGACCACCGGGGAAGTCCCACCCCACAAATCTTTTTTTGGGAAGCTGTCCGGTAGAGGGGAGTGGTGGCTCGAGG
This sequence comes from Redunca redunca, assembly GCA_006410935.1. NCBI lineage: Eukaryota > Metazoa > Chordata > Mammalia > Artiodactyla > Bovidae > Redunca > Redunca redunca. The sequence continues at coordinate 2,513,432 of SJYQ01096369.1, forward strand.
AGCATCAGACCAAGGCCCTTTATGACCCTTATGTTCCCTTCTCAGCACCTCCCTGGGAGCTCTCCGTGGCAGCACGTGAGAAACGCGCTGCTGGATTTCAAGGGAAGATAACAGAGTTTGGATCTCAAATCCCACACTGAGATATTTTGCTTTGATTCTCTTCTTGGCGATGAGGCCCCTGCAGGGGCAACTTTCAGAAGAATGCTGTCCTGGGAGGATCAGAAGGGTGGCAGCAAGCTGGGTGGAAGGAGTTGGGGCTGCTGTGGGCAGGAAGATGGATGAGATGACCACACAAAGGTTCAAACCTCCACAGCTGGATCTGTGTCCACAGAGCTGAGAGAAGGACTGTATCTCAAAGGCCAAAGAACAAGATGTGGGAGAGACAGCCGTTTTCAAGAAACAGATCATCTGGTCAATCGGTCCTGCAGCTGGACTCCAGGACGGGGTCAATAAGGATGTGTAGCATCCTTACTCCATCCCATGGAATGACTTTTTGAGTGACAGCTGCAGCATCTCAGCCCCACAGAGATGCCACCAAAAACCAGCCAGGTGCTCCAAATCTCTTCTTGCTAATGAGCCCCAAGTGCAGGGGTCCTGGCCCCTCCACCTCCATTGTCCTTATGAATTTTTAAACATACAGAAAGCACATTGTTTGTGATTACATTAGACCTTCCAAAGGCAGCCCAAACATAAATTCTGAGATGAACAGCCAAGGGCTGGAAGCCTGCCTCTTGGTTTCACTTCAATAACTTATCTCAATGAATCCCCAGCAGAAAGCATCTTACATACTTCAGTTCTTGAGAAGATGAGACGTGAATGCCAGGGAATTATAAGACAGAGGGGCTTTATTGCAACAGTGAACAAGCTGGAAATTACAAGGTAATGGAATCTCAGTGGGAGGGCCCTGTTCCCTGCCATTAGCTAACTCAGACAGTGATTGCAGCAGGATCGGCTCAGGTGATGCAAGTACCACACGGGGTTACTGCACTTTGCACCCTCATCTGCTAAAGCCCAGACACAATCATACTTGAAGGCAAAGGGTACACCTGGCTGCTGGGAGCCTTGATCTCACAGGAAAAGTCTAGGAAATTACCTGCCCTGGGAATCCTTTATTCTACAGGAGATGGTTTCCTTCCGAGCCCTTGTGGGGCAAAAACACTTGCTGACTTAAAAAAGAAAGAAAGAAAAGCACATGTTACTTGCAAGTTAAATTTTATCTGGGGCAAAATGAGGACTGCCGCTGGGGAAACAGCATCTCAGATAGCTCTGAGAGACCATTCCAAAGAGGAAGGAGGGAAGGTCAGAATAGATGTGATTTTGGTGAAGGGGGAGTACATGCAATCAAGCATGTATTTTTTCAGAAGGCTTCTGCGAGTTATGAGGAACAGGCATCACCATGAAGGATTTTAGTGTTTTTCCATACATGAGAAGATACAAGAATCAGGCTCATAAAATTGGCTCCTGAAACTATCTGCAGACCTGTCCTGCCAGTTTTTTTTTCCTGAGTACAGAGTGCCCTACTTCTGCTGTCCACCATGGACTCCTTTCAAGGGGTGTTGAAAACCAGCAGCTGCAGCAGGATATTATTTAATCCTTGTAAAGGTAGATGGCAAGGTGCCAGTTTGTAGTTAACATACTAAATAGTGTTCAGAAAAGGTGGAGTAGCAAGTCAAGCCTGGGAGGAGACAGTGATCTCCCAAGATGAACCTCTGCAGGCTCTACCTCCAGCCCCATTGAGGGATCACTGAAGCAAAGGACAGCCTAAGCTGGGGCTCCAGTCAAAAGCATCTTTCCTGAGTTTCCTGCAACGCAGCCATGAAGACTCCAGACCGTGCAGAAAACACAGAGGCAAAGGTGCAGCCTTGATTATGGGCTAGGCAGCCACAACCACAAAGAGAGCAACACACCAATGCCAGATAAGACGTGTTTACCAGATCCTGAGCTACCACTCCAGGCACCTTTTTACAACCTTTCCAATAACCTCACCAGGTAGGTGATCGTAGCCCCATTATAAAGAAGAAGAGAGAGAAGTTATCTTATTGGACAAGAAATTTGCATTACATCAGCCTATTCAATGTTGTTTCTTAAAATTTGGTTCTTAGAGGATCATCTCTATGATTTCTGCCCCAACCAGGCACAGGCTTCCTTGGTGGCTCAGGGGTTAAGAATCCACTTGCAATGCAGGAATGCTGGTTTGATCTCTGATCAAGAAGATCCCCTGGAGAAGGAAATGGCAACCCATTCCAGTATTCTTACCTGGGAAATCCCATGGACAGAGGATCTGGCAGGCCACAGTCCATGGAGTCGAAAGAGTCTGACATCACTCAGCAACTACGCCACCACCACCACGCACTGTGTATCTTTTTCATTATGTGCTGCTATACCTTTGAATGGATTTGCCCACTCACCCTGGCTCTGTTTAGTTAAACACAGCAGAGGGGTGGCGTGCAGCAGAGCTGGGTACCTGGCCAGGTCCTATCCCACTTGAGTCTGGGTGAGTCCCAGGCAGGAAGTTGAGTTTATCAGGAAAAGCCCCACATCGCAGTCTTCAACATCTCAGAATCCAAGATGAGAAACACAGGAAGGGGCAGACCTCACTGAAGGGAAAATGAAAGATGGGTAGAACCTCGGCAGAAGGGGATTCTGTGGGCAGCGTGCAAGGAGAGGGAAGGAACCTGCCTGAGTTGGCAGCCTCAGTGGTGACCGTGAGTGTGGGGTTTGGTTCCCGGGAGGAGCTGAGCAGAGCACAGGCACACGTGGGTGCTGGGGCCAGGTCGGGGAGGGGTCGGGGGTGTGGCAGCCCCAGATGAAGGGCCCACTCTGAAACCAAGGCAGGGAATGAGGGCTGAACCTCTATCAAAGCCCACGTGCCCAGGGCTTGAGAGCAGGACTTGACTTAGGAGCAAGAGGGCCCACCGTCTCCCTGTTGCTTGTCCTTCCTGCAGAGGAGTAATGCAGGTGGGCAGAGTCTGCAGGTGGGCCAGGTGGACATGGAAGGCCCCAGCTGCAGGGAGGGCAAGGAGCAAGGTAGGGAAGCAGGCCCAGCAACTCTGCCTCTCCTGGAAGCAGTCCATGCTCTCTGTTAAGATAACAAAGGTTCGCTGACACTCCCTGAGGGGAGAAGAATGCAGGTCAAGGGCGTGCACAAATGAACCTCCGGTGTGGCCGGCCACCCTCTGCTTGCCTTCCTCTGAGCCTCCCAGGCCCTGCAAATGAGAATCATTTCCAGTTTGTGTTTATAAGCCTAAGCAAACAAGAGCTGGGCTGTCATCCCAAGTCAGACATAAAAATGCAGCTAATTATGTAAGATGGGATAAAGTGCTATATCTAGAGCCATTTCAGAGGGAAGAAAAGAGAAGGATGCTTGTGGGCGTGGGGGGATGGGGTGGGGGGGGCCTATGGGGGATGGGGCGCATTGGGAGGCTTCGGGGACTTCATCACTTTGGGTCTCTGTCTTTCCACATGTCTCAAACGGGAACTTTATTTATTTTTGTTTTAATTCTTATTGGCGTATTAATGATTTGGGCTTCCCAGGCGGCGCTAGTGGTAAAGAACCCACCTGCCAGTGCAGGAGACATCAGAGACATGGGTTTGATCCCTGGGTGGGGAAGATCCCCTGGAGGAGGGCATGGCAACCTACTCCAGTATTCTTGCCTGGAGGATCCCCATGGACAGAGGAGCCTGGTAAGCGGCAGTCCATGGGGTTGCAAAAAGTTGGGCACAACTGAAGCAACTGAGAACACATGCACACAGAGTCGATTTACAATGTTCTGTTAGTTGCAGATGTACAGCAAAGTGAATCAGTTATCCATACACATATATCCTCTCCTTCCTTTTTCAGAGTCTTTTCCTCTATAGGCCATCACAGAGCATTGAGTAGAATTCCCTGTGCCATACAGCAGGTTCTTATTAGCTATTGATTTTATATATAATAGTATGTATATGCCAACCCCAATCTCCCAATTTACTCCCCTCATCCCATGGTAACCATAAGTGTGTTTTCTACATCCCTGACTCTCCTCCCGTTTTGTAAGTAAGTTCATGCATGCTAAGCTGCTTCACTCGTGTCCAGCTCTTTGTGACCCTGTGGACTGTAGCCCACTAGGCTCTTCTGTCCATGGGATTCTCCAGGCAAGAATACTGGAGTGGGTTGCCATGCCCTCTTCCAGGGGATCTTCCCCACCTAGGGATCGAACCTGCACCTCTTAGGGCTCCTGCACTGGCAGGCAGGTTCTTTACAACCTGGGAAGTAAATAAGTACATCTGTACCCTTTTTTCTTGATTACACACATAGGTGATATCATATGATACTTGTCTTTCTGTCTCTGATTCACTTTGCTCAGTAAGGTTTTTTAAATTATACCTTCTGCACAGACAGGTGCAAGGAGGAGAAGAGGTGATGTTCAGTACTTGGTACACAGCAGGTGCTCAAACATGACAGCCCCTTCTCTCCCTTCACTGTTCCCTCGTCTCCCTGCACTGTAATGTAAACGGAGTCTATAATCTTAAGAATCTTAAGAATTTCTTTATTTGGGTGGGGGGGATCTAACATCACTGAAGATGGTGACTGCAGTCATGAAATTAAAAGATGCTTACTACTGGAAGAAAAGCTATGACCAACCTAGACAGCATATTAAAAAGCAGAGACATTACTTTGCCAACAAAATCCATCTAGTTAAAGCTACGGTTTTTCCAGTAGTCATGTATGGATGTGAGAGTTGGGCTATAAAGAAAGCTGCGTGCCGAAGAATTGATGCTTTTGAACTGTGGAGTTGGAGAAGACTCTTGAGAGTCCCCCTGGACTGCAAGGAGATCCAATCAGTCCATCCTAAAGGAAATCAGTCCTGAATATTCATTGGAAGGACTGATGCTGAAGCTCCAATACTTTGGCCACCTGATGTGAAGAACTGACTTATTTGAAAAGACGCTGATGCTGAGAAAAATTGAAGGTGGGAGGAGGAGGGGACGACAGAGAATGAGATGGTTGGATGGCATCACCGACTCCATGGGACATGAGTTTGAGTAAGCTCTGGGAGTTAGTGGTGGACAGGGAAGCCTGGCATGCTGCAGTCCATGGGGTCGCAAAGAGTTGGACACGACTAAGCAACTGAACTGAACTGAGTCTATAATCTTAAGAATCAAGAATTTCATGGTTTGTCCTAATACTAAGACTGGCGGCATTGCTCTGATATCCTACCATGGGAGGACATGGAGTAAGTGATGGCTTTTATCATTTTCTATCGGTTCTTCTCTGATGGCTCAGCTGGTAAAGAACCCCTCTGCCAGTGCAGGAGATGCAAGAGACATGAGTTTGATCTCTGGGTCAGGATGATCCCCTGGGGAAGGAAACAGCAACCCACTCCTGTATTCTTGCCTGGAAAATTCCATGGACAGAGGAGCCTGGCGGGCTACAGTCCATGGGGTTGCAAAGAGTTGGATGTGACTGAGTGCGTGTACGCGTGAGAATGCACACACACACACACACACAAGTTGGCTCTGGCTACATTATTATCAGTGCTGCCATTATGATGGCCTTTGTTTAACTTGAGGAAGCTGAGTCAAATGTTCATTTAAACCAGTGAAGCTCAACAGAGACAAATATGTGTATACAGTCTCCATTCTTAGATGCACTAATTGCTCACCAGACTCTAAATTCTAATTAAAACCATTCCACCAGATGATTTTATTTTATTGCTTTCAACTTGTAATTAAAACATTTACTGGCCAGCTATCTGAAAGAAATGAAGAGTTTCTCCTTGGGTGTTTGTAGAAGAAAATAGGATGAAGGCCCCTGGGGTTCGGGGTGACTTGATTGTTTGTGGTTTAACAAGCTCAACTCAGTGTTGACTGGAGATCATTTGTGGGGAAGTACTGACTCTGCTTTTGGACATTCAACTTCGCTAGATTACAGCTAAATTCAAGAATTCAGTTCTTCACGAACTTATTGAACACCAGTGCCCACCCAGGGCAGAAAAGACGACGGCCCCCCACTCCAGTACTCTTGCCTGGAAAATCCCATGGACGGAGGAGCCTGGTAGGCTGCAGTCTATGGGGTCGCTAAGAGTCAGATATGACTGATCGTCTTCACTTTCACTTTTCACTTTCCTGCATTGGAGAAGGAAATGGCAACCCACTCCAGTGTTCTTGCCTGGAGAATCCCAGGGACGGGGGAGCCTGGTGGGCTGCCATCTATGGGGTCACACAGAGTTGGACAGGACTGAAGCAACTTAGCAGCAGCAGCAGCAGCAGCAGCCCACCCAGGGACTGAATCTGGTTCTCACCAGTCAGGCATTTGTAAATGGCAAATCAAGCCCAGGTGATGGTTCACACTCTCAGAACTTCCTCAGAATGCCCTACTTAGGTCTTCTTTTCCTTGTTCTCACCTTCCTGATTCTGGGTGGTTATTTTAATTGACCCCCACTTAATGACTGTAATCAAATGGAGCCCCAGAACTCCCTCAGATTCTAATTGCTCCACCTTCTACCCTGCTAATCACAGGCAGTTTTTCTTTGCCAGGGGTGGGGGGTGTTGGGGAGAGAGGAGATCAGACAGATATCACCTATCTAGCTCTAGGTTAGTTGTTACACATACAGAGTTTCCTATTCTTAATATGAAAGTAGTCTTTACAAACTTATAAGAAAATCTGAGACCACAATAAATAAACAAAGACCTAAGTCATTAACAAAATAAAAATATGAATGGTCAAATATAATGCATGTTAAAACAAGAAATCTGAGACCACAATAAATAAACAAAGACCTAAGTCATTAACAAAATAAAAATATGAATGGTCAAATATAATGCATGTTAAAACAAGCACAAGGGGCTTCCCTGGTGATCCAGGGGTTAAGACTTCACCTTCCAACGCATGGGGTAGGGGGTTCGATCCCCAGTCGAGGCGCTAAGATCCCACATGCCTAAAGACCACAAAAGCCAAAACATAAAACAGAAACAATATTGTACCAAATTCAATAAAGACTTTAAAAATGGTCAACATCCAAACAATCTTAAAAAAAAAAAAGCATGAGACTGTGTTTTTCATTCACCAAATTAACAAAGGATGATCATAATTGAATCAGTTCAATAGCATTACCAACTCAATGCACATGAATTTGAGCCAACTCCAGCAGACAGTGGAGGACAGAGGAGCCTGATGTTCATGGGGTTGCAAAGAGCTGGACATGACTTAGCAAGTGAATAACAACAAATCATCATTCATGATGCTGGTGAGCAGGCAAATTTAAAATGCTGGTAAGAGTAGTAATAGTATCAGTTCCTCCTGCAAGGATATCAGAACCCAGGACAAGGGTATGACTGGGGTCCCCATACCATGTGTCTACAGATTTAGAAGTTTACAAACAAAGCTAAGGAACTGTGAAGTATTTTCAGTCTTCCTCCCTAGACAAATACACCAGGTTGGGAAGATCCCCTGGAGTAGGGAATGGCTACCCACTCCAGTATTCTTGCCTGGAAAATTCCATAGCCAGAGGAGCCTGGGGGGCTGCAGTCCATGGGGTTGCAAAGAGTCGAACATGACTGAGTACACAACTCAAATCAATTATGGTACTATCCAAAAGTATGGGTTATAATGTTCAGAGGCAAAACAATAAGAAATATTGTAATATATGATGTTAAGTGAAGTATTTAATACATAATGCATTCGTGTCTGCTCAGTCACATCTGACACTTTTGCAAGCCCATGGACTGTGTCCCACCAGGTTCCTCTGTCCCTGGGATTTCCCAGGCAAGAATGCTAGAGAGAGTTGCCATTTCCTCCTCCAGGGGATCTTCCCAACCCAGGGATAGAAACCGCGTCTCCGTCTCCTGTCTCCTGCGTTGGCAAGCAGATTCTTTACCACTGAGCCACCAGGGAAGCCCAGTACATAATGGCAAGGGGCTTAAAAAAAAAAAAAAAAAGCACTTTGTGAAACTTTCCACACATTATGACTTAAACTGTAGAAAAATACTTAAATGTAAATGTGCCAGAATAGCATATTAACTGCTATTGATGAAGTGGGTAGGCATGAGGGAATGGATTCTAGGTAATACTTTTCTCGCTAGGCAAGCCTTTATTTGGAAAATTTTCTGAAAAACAGCTTATTAATTTTACTCAGAAAAAAAAAAAGAAAGCACAAATTCTTTTAGATGTTTTGAAATAGGGAATAAATGCACAATGTAAGTTACTGTTGGGGATCCAGGTTTGCTTTGGGAGTGTGTCCATGGTTGCTTATTACATTTTAAAAGATAAATTAATTAAAATGCAAGCAAAGAAAGAAATAAACAAGCAGTATGCAGGGAATAATGATCAAGATGTGTTGAGTCAGAATTATGATTAATTCTGTACAACGAGGTGCAAATATAAAAATAAACCGTAAATTCACACTACATATATTAAAGTAAAGATATTAACAGGTCCAAAAAGAAAAGGAGAGACAAAGCTTTGCTGACTACAAAGCTAAACACAGTTGACGGGGATGTGATTATTTTTTTCCTTGAGCTTCCTGGCAGGTAGAGCGAAAGAAGTCCCCCATTGACGCCTCTTTGTAGTCAGCACCCAGAGGCCACGTGATCCCCTGCACTGCAGGCTGGGCCTGTCTCTTCCATGTGCACTGCCAGCCTTGTATTTCCATATTCGGTGAGAATGGCACCAAAAAAAAAAGTTGAACTGAGCTGTTTCTGACATCTAATGTACTTTGAGTCTCAGCTGTTGAATCAAGACATTTCTCTGCCCTCCCAGGTTCCAAGAAGATTCCAGAATGAATCAGCTTTGTCTAGGGTTGGAGCCTGGCAGCAGCCAGAGAGGGAAATACTTGTCTCTAAAGGTTAGTAGAGAAGAGCTGATCAGACAATCAGAGTAGAAAAGATAAAAACACACAGCTTCTGCTGGGAAATGGCAGGGGGTGGGTGGGGGTTTCCTAAACACTGTGGATTAAACAGAGCAGAGTTTGGGGGTCTACAAGACTGACATCACTTCTGATACTAACTAGAAGTTCAGGCTCCCCGAGACCACCCTCAGATTTGATCACTTGCTAGAACTCACAGACTCACTGAAAACCATTAGAGGCAATGTTACAGTTTATTATGGAAGAATAATACCGGTTAAAAATAGCGAAAGGGAGACACATGGGGCAGAAGCCAGGTGAGTTTCACATGGAGAGCTTTTAGCCAACCTATCCCACCAGAGTTATAGGTTTCCCAGGCTCAGGGGTAAAGGAGTAAAGGTGGCTCAAGGGTAAAGTATCTGCCTTCAATGCAGCAGACATGGGTTTGATCCCTGGGTCAGGAAGGTCCCCTGGAGAAGGAAATGGCAACCCACTCCAGTATTCTTGCCTGGGAAATCCCATGGACAGAGGAGCCAATCAGGCTACAGTCTGTGGGGTCACAAAGAGCTGGTCGTGATTGAGCACGCATGCACTTACTTACAGTGAAAACCGCTCAGTCATGTCTGACTCTTTGCAACACCATGGACTATATACAGTCCATGGAATTCTCCAGGCCAGAATACTGGAGTGGGTAGCCTTTCCCTTCTCCAGGAGAATCTTCCCAACCCAGGCATCAAACCCAGGTCTCCCACATTGCAGGCAGATTCTTTACCAGCTGAGCCATAAGGGAAGCCCGAGAATACTGCAGTGGGTAGCCTATCCGTTCTCCAGCAGATATTCCCAACTCAGGAATCGAACCAGGGTCTCCTGCATTGCAGGTGGGTTCTTTACTAACTGAGCTATCAGGGAAGCCCTCTGCCTCAGGTAATCTACATGGTTATTCCTCTTTCTCACCCCTTGTTACCAAGATTGATCCAGAGCTGAAATAAGACAGGCTGTGGAAGCAGTGTTTCTAAATAGTAGTGTTGCAGGTTGAGTTCCCTGGAAAACAGTCTCTGAGACAGAGTCTTATGTGCAATATACTTTATTTAGGAATACCTGTGGGAGGCAGAAGAACAGCCCCTGAAATGCCTACCTGTTTATCTCTAGACCCTGTAAATATGTTACCTCACATGATAAAAGAGTCTTTGCAGATGTGAATAAGTTAAGGATCTTGAGATGGGGAGATGATCCTGGATTATCTGGACAAGTCCAGTACAATCTTAAGAATTTTTACAGTAGTGAGGATCAGAAGTCAAGGAGGTCAGAGTAAAAGATACGACAAGAAAAGCAGAAGGCTTAGAGCGAGGTTTGAAGAAACCTGCCCTGCTGGCTTTGAGGGTGGAGGAAGGGGCCATGAGTCACAGAGGAAGCCATTCTCAAGAAGCTGGAAATAGCAAAGAAAGAAACTCTCCCACAGAGCCTTCAGAAGGAACACAGCGCCGCCAACATCTTAATTTAGCCCAGTGAAATGTGTGACCTCCAGAACTACAAGGGAATACATTCGTGTTGTCTGAAGCCACCTGAGTCTTGGTTATTGGTTACAGCAGTCACAGGAAACCAATACAGGGCCTCTGGGAGTGAAAGGGAGCAGGGGTGAGGAGAGAGACATTTAGTGATGCTCAGGCCCAAGGTCAGCCTTGACCAATGGCCTGGGGAGCTCTAGAGAGAGAGTTGTCTGTGACTGGGCTGAGATGGCCAAGTCTTCATGCCCCTGCTATTGTCAAACCCAAGTTCCTGGGCCCGGTGCACAAAGGCCAGACAAACTGTGCACCATCTTTGGAGCAGAGGAAGGTTTATTTATTGCAGGGTCAAGCAAGGAGAAGGGAATGGCACCCTACTCCAATGGGGAGTGAAGAATGGCCTGAACTGCCTGAAGAATTCCATGGACAGAGGAGTCTGGTGGATTACAGCCCATGGGATTGCAAACAGTCCGACATGGCTGAACAATTAACACTTTCATGCGAGGAGAATGGGGTGACTCACACCCAAAAGATGAGTTTCAGAGAAGTTTTTGTTAATTAATTAATTATGTATTTCTTTTTCTCTCTGGCTGCTCTGGGTCTTGGCTGTGCACATGGGCTTTCTCTAGTTGCGGCGAGCAGGGGCTACTCTCCAGTTGCTGCCTGCAGGCTTCTCACTGCCGTGGCTTCTCCTGTTGCAGAGCACAGGCTCTAGCACACGGGCTCAGTGGTTATAGTGTACGGGCTTAGTCGCTCCACAGCATGCAGGCTCTTTCTAGACCGGGAATCAAACCCATGCCCCCTGCATTTGGCAAGTGGATTCTTAACCCAGGGAAATAGAGAAGAAGTTTTTATAGGCAACATTTGAAGGGGAGGACTATAGGCGATGTAACCTTCCTCTGATTGGTTGGTGGGGAGGTAAGAGGGTGGAGTTCCAGGAATGATGAATGAATGAATGATCTCCTTCATCAACCTTCTGTTTTCAACCAGTCTGGAGTCCATGAGCTGGTGCTCAGCCTGAAGTCTCCACCCTCCACCCGGGAGAGGGCGGGTGTTTGTTCCTGTAGAAGAACTCAAGGCTCTGTATCACATGGCTTTGCACATCACACACACACCCCCCTCAGTCCCAGGAGGAGCCAGGCCAGGCCCCAAGCTTCACAGATGTTTCTTTCTATATTCCCTCACTCTCCTAATGAGGAACTGTTTGAATCTGCCCTTTGGAACTCAGGGAAGGTCTAGGAGGTGGAAACCCTTTATCTATGAACAAGAAAAGGGGGACATGGAAAGGCTTTTGTGCCCGGGAGGGCCCCCAAAGGTTCCTGCTCAGTTTCCCTGCATCTACCCATCCTTGCTGAAGGACGGCTGATGACAAGGGCTGCCTGTGAACCCAACCCCAGCTTCTGGGGCAACATGTCCTTCCCTGTAGGGGATCTGGGCCTTGTATCTTATTGCCCACCCCAAGTTGGCCTGTGGACACAATCACTCTTTACCCCCTTGACTTCTTGCTTGGATCAGAGGTCAGAGAAAACAGGTTAGTCCCCTTGCTTTGTTCTTGGAAGTGAAGATGTTTTGGGGTAGGTTTCAATAGAGGTTAATCCTCCATGTGCTAGTCACTCCGTAGTGTCCAGATCTTTGCAACCCCCTGGGCTATAGGCCACCAGGCTCCTTTGTCCATGGGATTTTCCAGGCAAGAATACTGGAGTGGGTAGCCATTTCCTTCTCCAGGGTATCTTCCCCACCCAGGGATCGAACCCAAGTCTCCTGCATCATAGGCAGATTATTTACCATCTGAGCCACCTGGGAAGCCCTCCATGGGTTCAGTTAATTAATCCATACAGACAGCAGAGGAAGATGGCCTTTCGCATCAGTAGCCAATCTTCATGCTTCCTCCAAATTGTATGTTTGCATCCTAAAAATAAGCTAACAGTTCTCAGAGGGTGAGGTGGCTGCCAGGATACGTATGTGCACTCAAGTCACCACTTGTGTCTGACTCTTTGAGACCCTGTGGACTGTAGCCCGCCAGCCTCCTCTATCCATGGAATCCTCCAGGCAAGAATACTGGAGTGGGTTGCCTTGCCCTCCTCTAGGGGATCTTCCTAACCCAGGGATCGAACCCACATCTCCTACGTCTCCTGCATTGCAGGTGGATTCTTTAACTGCTGAGCCACTAGGGAAGCCCCCAAGCTGCCAGAGTACAAACCTCAAAAAAAGTCATGAAACCGGGCAGAGGACTGTGGCTAGAGAAGGGTTAAACAATAATACTAATAACAACAGCCGACACTTCTTCATTGTTCATCATGTATATTACCAAGTGCTTTACCGCTTTGCTAACTTAAAGAGTGTGGTCTGTGGACCTACAGTGCCTAGAAGCTCATCAGGAAAGCAGACTCTCAGGTCTTATCCTAAGGCTTCCCAGGCAGCAGAATGGTCACCTGGAGACTTCAGGAGACACAGGTTCAACCCCTGGGTCAGGAAGATCCCCTGGAGGAGGGCGTGGCAACCCACTCCAATAGTCTTGCCTGGAGAATCCCATGGACAGAGGAGCCTGGTGGGCTACAGTCCATGGGTCACAAGAGTTGGACACGTCTGAGCTGACTGAGCATGCATGCACCCACAGGGCTTATCTCAAACCTACCACGTGGAAGCTTCAGATTAACAGGACATTCAGGTCATTTATCTGCAGGTTCAAGTTTGAAAAGTAGTGTTTTATACGTGTGAACTCTTAAGTCTCAAAAAACCAAAACAAAACAAAAAAGGAGGAGCTACTATTGTTATTTCTGTTTTATAGATGATGGCATTTAGGCACAGAGGGATGAAATGATAAATCCCACAGTTGCTAAGAGTCTAACCATTCATTAGCTGTGGGACTGAACAGTCTGTGGCACAGTCTGAGCTCTTAGGCTATCCTGCTCCTGAAAGGAGTGACTTTGGTGTTACACTGAGCTGGGTTCATACATCATATCCTTCTTGCTGGCTGTGTGCCTCTGGACAGGTTCTTTAACCTCTCTGAGCTGCTGTTTCCTCATCAGTGAAGTAGGTCAAGATTAGCATTTACGTCACAGGGATTTTATGAGGCAAACCAAGAAAAGGCGTGTGAAGCACTTGGCAATCAGCGTTCGTTTCTGTGACGATCGCTGTTATTTTCATCATCGTCATCACCATTATCATCATCATTTTCATCATCATCGTTGTCATTCTCATCATCATCACCACCATCATCATTTGCCATCCTGCTTATTGTCACCACCAACATCTACACTGGCAGGTGGAGGCTGGTAGGTTCAGGGGTGTCGGGGGTGGGGCGGCAGGAGCTGCAGAGAGTCACAAGGGTGAAGTTCAGCATTGCCTCTGGCAGCAGCCTCTGTGGACTTAACCACAGAACCAATGTCTTCCACCTCCTAAAGCCCCTCTGAGGTTTGTGACTCACAGTCCGTGCTCTTTCGGCCCATCCAGAATTGATAGCCCTTTACGAAATATCTTCCTGGGACAGATGACTTGAAGGCAGCCTTCTCCCCAAGTTGCGGTTGCTGTGGAAACAGGTGTCCCTCAGGACCAGAAAAGGGCTGGCAGAGACTTGACTTCTTGGCTCCTGGAAAATAATTGTTCCCTTTCCCCCGTGCTTGTCATTCCCGAGTAGCGTTTATCAAGAGTGCGCGCTGTGTGGCCCCTCCCTGACTCTCATCTCTGCTTGGTGTCTGTTGGAAGGAGTGTACCTTCTGGCTTCTATCTGTGTCTTTGCACTTGGTGCTGGTGAGGCTGGGTTAGAACGGGTGTTGACCCTTCAAGGTTGATTTTCTTGATCTAGCCTCTGTCTTCTTGCAGTTCCTTGAAAACATCCTCTTATTTTCTGGGTCTCTTCATATAAGCGTGCATGAATGCTACGTCGCTTCAGTTGTGTCTGACTCTTGGCGACCCTGTGGACTGTAGCCCAGCAGGCTCCTCTGTCCATTGGGATTCTCCAGGCAAGAATACTGGAGTGGGTTGCCATGCCCTCCTCCAGGGGATCTTCCCGACCCAGGGATCGAAACCATGTCTTTTATGTCTCCTGCACTGGCAGGTGGGTTTTTTACCACCAGGAAGCCCCATTCATACAAGCACTTCCTCCCTTATTTAAATGAAGGCCAGAATTGTCAAGGTTTTAGCGCTCAAGGAAGGGATCAATAGCTCACCAAATAGCTCTGTGCCCCGGAGGTTTGTCTTCCTTTCGGGTCAAGGGTTCTATCTGGATTCCCACGGCTGTCGGCACACTTTTCCCATAAGGGAGTTGCATCCCCTTTAATCCGCTGTGTGTGTGCATGTGTGTGAGTTCTTGTGGACACAAATAACTTTCTCTTGTTTTCCTCAGCACAGCTGAGACATGCTGAAATGTTAAAAATAGAGAACCTAACTAAATAGAAAGGAAAAGCAAAAAAAAAAAAATAGAGGCATAAGAACGATCTAGAACTTCAGGACAGAGGGCTACACTCAGACCCAGAGTTCTGGTCCTGCTGTTCCAGCTCCTACCCTACTCCGGGCTTACCTCCCAGGTCCAGGCTTTCTCCATCTCTGAACCCACCCTGATCCCATCACAGGGGAGCTGGTTACCTGGTCACTTTTTAAAAAAAATTTTTAAAGGGATTAATTTCTACTATGACCATCACATGTATTCTTTTTTAAAAGAATCTTGAAAAATCATTGTATTTAGTTATCTGTTTTGGCTGTGCTGGGTCTTCGTTGCTGCGTGGGCTCTCTAGCTTCAGGGAGCAAGCTTCTCACTGTGGTGGCTTCTCTTCTTGCAGCGCTTGGGCTCTAGAGCACACAGGCTGCAGGAGTTGTGGTTCCTGGGTTCTAGAGCGCAGGCTCAATAGTCGTGGCCCACGGGAGCTTAGTTGCCCTGCAGCCCACGGGATCTTCCCAGACTAGGGATCAAACCCGTGTCCCCTCCATTGGCAAGCAGATTCTTTACCACCGAGCCACCAAGGAAGCCCCCTGGCCACCTCTTGAAGCAAAGGCCTAATAGAAAGGTTTGAGCTCTACCATCCTCCTCTCCCCTCCCAAAAGGAAAAAAAAACATCCCAGAATAGAAGAGGACATGAAGAAAATGTTGGATTTAAGCTCTCCTGGACCCCGAATCAGCCTTCTCCCTCTTCACCATGTCCTTAAAAGCAGACTTAATTCTTTGTGGTTAGTCAAGATAAAAGAAGAGGAATTTGACTTGAAGATCATTCTCATCTCATCTTGAATCTTTTCTGCTTTGAAATGAGCCAGACTTCATCCCTGAGTCTCTTCTCTCTCCTTTTCTTCCTTCCTTGCTCTCATTTATCCCATACAATAAATATCAAGTTTCAACCATGTGCAAGGTGTACTGTATGGGGCACTGATTTAAAATGTCTGTTTTAAACACATTTTTCATTTCTAAACTTCTTAGGTGGAATAACACTGTACCTTACCAATAATGAAACCGCTCTATAATTTCATTCTTCTTTTCTTGAACACACTAGCTCCAGCAACTCCCTATATGTTCTCAGTTTCTAGGTCTGTGTATATACCTGTATGTTGGATCAGACATATGTAACAGAATGTGGGTGTCTGTATGCTCCTGTCATTGGAATCCAACTCTTCCCTCATGTCTCTTTTATGCCCATGAAAGCAGAGGTACTTCTTTTTAAAGTAACTTTTACGTGAGTATAGTTGCTTTACAATCTTGCATTAGTTTCTGCTGTACAGCAAAGCGAATCACGCGTATACATATGCATGCTGAGTCACTTCAGTTGTGTGCAACTGTTTGAAACCACGTAGATTGTAGCCCACCAGGCTCTTCTATCCATGGGATTCTCCAGGCAAAAATACTGGAATGGGTGGCGATGCCCTCCTCCAGGGAATCTTCCTCACCCCGGGATTGAACCCATGTTTCTTATGTCTCTTGCATTGGCAGGCGGGTTCTTTACCACTAGCACCACCTGGGAAGCCCCCACATATACGTATATTCCCTCTTTTTGGATTTCTTTCCCCTTTAGGCTACTGAAGAGCATGGAGTAGAGCTCCCTGTGCGACACACAATAGTCTTATTACTTATTTATTGCTGCACTCCATGGGGTCGCTAAGAGTTGGACACGACTGAGTGACTTCACTTTCACTTTTCACCTTCCTGCATTGGAGAAGGAAATGGCAACCCACTCCAGTGTTCTTGCCTGGAGAATCGCAGGGACAGGGGAGCCTGGTGGGCTGCCGTCTATGGAGTCGCACAGAGTCGGACATGACTGAAGCGACTTAGCAGCAGCAGCAGCAGCAGCAGTGTGTATATGGAAGGGAGCATGGCAGCCCACTCTAGTATTCTTGCCTGGAGAATCCCATGGATAGAGGAGCCTGGTAGGCTGCAGTCCATGGGGTCACAAAGAGTCAAACATGACTGAAGCAACAGCACGCACGCACCCAGTGTGTATGTTTGTGTGTGTTAGTCACAGGGTCATGTCCGATTCTTTGCAACTCTATGGACTGTAGCCCACCAGGCTCCTCTGTCCATGGGATTCTCCAGGCAAGAATACTGGAGTGGGTTGCCATACCCTCCTCCAAGTAGTGTGTATATGCCAATCCAAATCTCCCAATTCATCCTGCTCCCTTTTACCCCGGCGGGGTCCAATAGTTCGTTCCCTACTCTCTGTGTCTCTATTTTGCTTTGTATATAGGTTCATATGAACCATCTTTCTAGACTCCACACAAGCAATATTATACAATGCTTCTTTTTCTCAGTTTGACTTAACTTCACTCTCTATGACAGCCAGATACATTTTAGAAGGTGACTTTTCCAAACCATTAGCCACTCAGGTTCTCCATTGTTTGCTGCAGAGAATATAATCAATCTGATTTCGGTGTTGACCATCTGGTGATATCCATGTGTAGAGTCTTCTCTTGTGTTGTTGGAAGAGGGTGGTTGCTATGACCAGTGCATTTTCTTGGCAAAATTCTATTAGTCTTTGCCCTGCTTCATTCCGCATTCCAAGGCCAAATTTTCCTGTTAATCCAGGTGTTTCTTGACTTCCTACTTTTGCATTCCAGTCCCCTATAATGAAAACGACATCTTTTTTGGGTGTTAGTTCTAAAAGGTCTTGTAGGTCTTCATAGAACCATTCAGCTTCAGCTTCTTCAGCATTACTGGTTGGGGCATAGACTTGGATTACTGTGATACTGAATGGTTTGCCTTGGAAACGAACAGAGATCATTCTGTCATTTTTGAGATTGCATCCAAGTACTGCATTTCAGACTCTTCTGTTGACCATGATGGCTACTCCATTTCTTCTCGGGATTCCTGACCACAGTAGTAGATATAATGGTCATCTGAGTTAAATTCACCCATTCCAGTCCATTTTAGTTCGCTGATTCCTAGAATGTCTACGTTCACTCTTGCCATCTCCTGTTTGACCCCTTCCAATTTGCCTTGATTCATAGACCTGACATTCCAGGTTCCTGTGCAATATTGCTCTTTACAGCATCGGACCTTGCTTCTATCACCAGTCACATCCACAGCTGGGTATTGTTTTTGCTTTGGCTCCATCCCTTCATTCTTTCTGGAGTTATTTCTCCACTGATCTCCAGTAGCATGTTGGGCACCTACTGATCTGGGGAGTTCCCTCTTTCAGTATCCTATCATTTTGCCGTATCATACTGTTCATGGGGTTCTCAAGGCAAGAATACTGAAGTGGTTTGCCATTCCCTTCTCCAGTGGACCACATTGTCAGACCTCTCCACCATGACCCGCCTGTCTTGGGTTGCCCCGTGGGCATGGCTTAGTTTCATTCAGTTAGACAAGGCTGTGGTCCTAGTGTGATTAGATTAACTAGATTTCTGTGAGTATGGTTTCAGTGTGTCTGCCCTCTGATGCCCTCTTGCAACACCTACCATTTTACTTGGGTTTCTCTTACCTTGGGGGTGGGGTATCTCTTCACGGCTGCTCCAGCAAAGCCCAGCCGCTGCTCCTTACCTTGGATGAGGGGTATCTCCTCCTGCCACCCTTCCTGACATTCAGCGTGGGATGGCTCCTCTAGGCCCTCCTGCACCTGAGTAGCCACCGCTCCTTGGGCGTGGGGTTGCTCCTCCTGGTCGCCACCCTGGCCTCGGGCTTGGGGTTGCTCCTTCTGGCCACTGCCCCTGACCTCCAGCACCACCCCTGACCTCAAATGTGGGGTAGCTCCTCTTGGCCGTTCCTGCCATCGCAGCCAGGAGAGTGAAAAAGTTGGCTTAAAGCTCAACATTCAGAAAACGAAGATCATGGCATCCGGTCCCATCACTTCATGGGAAATAGATGGGGAAACAGTGGAAACTGTCAGACTTTATTTTTCTGGGCTCCCAAATCACTGCTGATGGTGATTGCAGCTAGGAAATTAAAAGACACTTACTCCGTGGAAGAAAAGTTATGACCAACCTAGATAGCATATTGAAAAGCAGAGACATTACTTTGCCAACAAAGGTCTGTCTAGTCAAGGCTATGGTTTTTCCAGTAGTTGTGTATGGATGTGAGAGTTGGACTGTGAAGAAGGCTGAGCGCTGAAGAACTGATGCTTTTGAACTGTGTTGTTGGAAAAAGACTCTTGAGAGTCCCTTGGACTGCAAGGAGATCCAACCAGTCCATTCTGAAGGAGATCAACCCTAGGATTTCTTTGGAGGGAATGATGCTAAAGCTGAAACTCCAGTATTTTGGCCACCTCATGTGAAGAGCTGACTCATTGGAAAAGACTTTGATGCTGGGAGGGATTGGGGGCAGGAGAAGAAGGGGAAGACAGAGGATGAGATGGCTGGATGGCATCACTGACTCGATGGACTTGAGTATGAGTGAACTCTGGGAGCTGGTGATGGACAGGGAGGCCTGGCGTGCTGCGATTCATGGGGTCGCAAAGAGTCGGACACGACTGAGCAACTGAAGTGAAGTGAACTGAACTAGCCACTCAGCGGACTCCACTCCACCCCACCCCACCCCTGACCCCACACCATCACTATGCAAGGCAGCTCACACAAGTCCTGATGGCCTAGAGAAAGTACTTACCTGATGCTGAAGGAGGTGTAGCCCAGCTGCTTCTCATGATTCAAGTTCCAGAACAGGCCGCGCAGTGGGGAGCTCGTTCTCAGCCAGCAAACGGCAGGGAGGCGACAGATGGCAACCTCCGCTTCTCAGCTGAAGCTTCCCTCCATGAGAAACCCCACTTAAGCCAGCTTCTCACCTCCTCTTCTTGTTCTGGGAATTCTGCTCGTAGGAAACAAAGCTTTCTGCCAGCTTTTCTTTCTGAGGAGGAACTCGCCACTAAGCAACCCCCGAACATCCCCATTCCGCGCTCTCTCTGCTCCCCAGCGGCGCTAATCGCACACCCGCGTCCTTCTGCTTAACAGCCCTCTGGAGCGCAGCATCCTTGCTCTGACATGCGCAGCAGGAGCCGCCTGAGTACCAGCCGCGGGGACCCCTAAGGATCGTGGAAATCTTTTGGTCTTATGGTGTACTTCTCTACCTTTCTGACAATTAAATGTTATTGTTGTAAATGGGGAAACTGAGGACTAAAGAAATTAAGCTCCTTCCTCGGAGACACATGGCTCATGACCCAAAAGAAGCCAGCCCAACTATTTTTCTCATTTTCAATCCTCCCAAAACAATGTAATTTACAACCTGAGAAGTGAGGCTAATGCAGAATTATGCAGCTTGTTTTCTGCGTTCAAGAAGGTCTCTTTCCTTGACCGCCCTCCTTACCTCAACAGCCCTTCACATTCATGGGGGCCACACATGGGCCATCCTGGTGGTCCTTGGCTTGTGAATGGCTTTTGTTTGACTCACAGTATTGGACCTATGCATGGTATCCTTCCTCCCACGCTCCCTCCCTCTCTTTCTTTCTTGTAGTAGAATTTATTATCCTTGTCACCATTAAGAGATTAGGAGATGTTGTCGAGATTTCCAGTTTCTCCGAAAACATTGTGTCTGACAACATAAGCCCCACATTTGTGCTTGGCAGTTAGCTAGAGCTAATTAATGAAAAGTCCCTCTTCTAGATGAGACATGATCTCAGTCGTCATCATCCTCTGTCATCTCTTTGACACCAAGCCTGAGTGTCAGTTGCCGCCAACCCTCAAGCTTATGCAAATATTTCCTGAGTCCCAGTCAGTGCCACTCATTCCTGTTATATAGATCTAGCAGCTAAAGCCATGTGCATTCATGAGCCTTGTCTTAGGGGATGCTAATCACCCAGGGTGAGTAGAAGAGCACGCAAAACATCACTCCAGCTCATCCCCGAGGCCCACCTTTCTTGTATCTTCTCTCTGGTGAAGTGAATTCTCAGTCCTGTCTGACTCTTTGTGACCCCACGGACTGTAGTCCACCTCAGATCAGCCAAACCACAGCCAAACATCAAGCCACAAGCTTAAAACAAATATTTGTTGCTGCAGGTCACTGACATTTGGTTGTTTGTTATGCAGCATTAAAAAAGGGAAAATCTAGCTAATAGAGCTATGAAATGGGAGAAAAAGGAAAGTCTTGTTCTAGTTTGTCAATTATTGAGAATTTTTATTATGCCGTGATATATCACGATGATGTTTAGCTGTTTACTCTGAAAATGCACTTTTACTAAGATTTTTTGTTTCTTTTGCCATTTTAGTACGTATCTGGACTGACATTGGCACATCTGTAATAGGTGAAGCTACCCACCTCAACAGAAGCATTTGATGGCAACCATAAATTGCCAGATATCGTGAAAACATAAGAGCAAGCCAGTTGCTCGGTTTTGTCTGACTCTTGCAAGCCCCATGGACTGTAGCCTGCCAGGCTCCTCTGCCCATGAATTCTTACAGGAAAGAATACTGGACTAGGGAGCCATTTCCTACTCCAGGGGATCTTCCCTACCCAGGGATGGAACCTACATCTCCTGTACTGGCAGGCAGATTCTCTAGCACTAGTGCCACCTGAGAAGACCAAGAGAAAGCCTGGTGTCCTCCAAAATGAGTGGGTTGAATAGGCATCTTGCAGTTTGTCAAGAGCTGAGATAAGCACCTTATTTTTTCTAACTAAAAAACCCTAGGTGTTTTGATGTGCCTGACTCCACCAGCTTCTCCTTTGCAGTAGAAAACTGAGAAGCCAACTCCACTGGCTTCTGTTGTCTTGATTCTGCGGGCAGCCTTGAGAACTAGTCCCATCGGTCCTCTTATCTGTTCATTTACAGTCATCTTGTCGGGGTCACAGATAAGTACCCAACTCATTAGGCGCTGACCCCTACTGGAGCAATCATCATAAACCACCATGAGCTCTTCCCAGTTCAATTGATGTGTAAACTATTTAAGGACAAGACGAAATGAACAGGAAAGATTTTCTGGTTTAGTTTAATTGCTTCTCAGGTGGCCTCTCATTACCAAGCTCTGTTACAACTAAAGAACCAGAACTACCCTAGTGAAACTAATACAAGAGACCCAACTACTTTGGGGAATACAGCTTGACTCAACAGATCCCAGGGAATCTGCACTGAGCCAGACTGAAAGAGAGACCCTGCGTCTACTTGTGCTGGTGGTGGGTCTTCTCTCATTTGCATGCGCATCATTTAAAACTGCAGTCTCTTTAGAATGAATGAGCAGATTGTGTTGTCCACAAATTCCTTGCTCTTTAAAGTATATATTAAAA
This sequence comes from Redunca redunca, assembly GCA_006410935.1. Classification (NCBI taxonomy): domain Eukaryota; kingdom Metazoa; phylum Chordata; class Mammalia; order Artiodactyla; family Bovidae; genus Redunca; species Redunca redunca. Next base: position 2,535,376 of record SJYQ01096369.1, read on the forward strand.
AAAAAACAAAGTGATGCCTACCTTAACCATGAGTCAGCTTGCCTCTATTGGGATGTCTTTATTGGGATGCATTTTGAGGGCATCAAGGAAAAGATGGGCTAAAAATTGCAATGAAAATACATCTGGGTAGATAAAATAAGATTGACAGAAACTGATGGTTGCTGAGGCAGCATTGTGCTTCATCATACTATTTTCTCCACTTTTGTGTGTGTTTGAAATTTTTCATAATAAAAACTGAAAAAAAATTAAGTCCGCAAGTCATATCAATTCATATTTGGGTACTTGGTTTGTGTTTTTATATATATATATATATGAAAGAATGGCAGTCAGGAAACCCCATTTCACAAACCATGTTGGATTCTGGTGTTCTTATGTTTTCACTATTTTGTCAAACCATGGAAACAACTGGCTCTGGATTTTCAAAGTCTGACTATTAAACTGATGATTGGTGATTAGGTGGCTTATATAGGTGAAAGTGGTCAAAAGCTACAAACTTCCAGTCACATACACAAAAAAATAATAGATCACAAGGATGTAACATATAGCATGGTGACTATAGTGAATAATACTGTGGTATATATTTAAAAGTTGCTAAGAAATTAGATCTTCAAAGTCCTCATTGCAAGGAAAAAAAGGAAACAAAATTGTAACTATATATGGTGACAGAGGTTAATTAGACTTACTATGGTGGTCCTTTCTCAAAATATATAAATATAGAATCATTATGTTGTACCCCTGGAACTAAAATAATCTTATATGTGAATTAAACCTCAATTAAAAAAATAAAATCTAGGCATAACAGTACTTATCTAATAAGGTTGACATAAGGATTAGATCAATTATACATAAAATGTATAACATAGCGCCTGGCAGACTATATAACCTTATTGTGTGATGGATGTTATTCTTCTTTTTACCTCTCAGATCCAGAAAGACTCCAGCGCTTCAGATCAAATAGCTGAAACAATGGATGATCTGAACTGTTGATGACCTCACCCCATCTAGGTGCCCATCCACACAGACGAAAATGTCCAGAGCCAAAGAGCCTTGCTCTTCCCATCACGGTAAGTGTCAAGTGCTATTTCTTCAGAGAAAATAGCCTCTGCTTTTGTGCATCACAGATAAGGTTCTGGGGATCGTTGAAACTGAAATGCCATGAGCAGTATTGTCCCTGAGGCTCTGTCCATTTTTCTGGGAAGATAGACCTAGAGTTTTCAGTGCTGGCCATTCAGTGTGCAGTGGCACCTCCTTGTAGTTCTTGATTTGCATTTCTCTAATCATTTTGATGTTGAACATCTTTTCATGGGCCTGTTGGTCATCTGTGTGTCTTCTTTGGAGAAATATCTACTTAGGTCTTCTGTCCATTTTTCGATTGGGTTGTTTGCTTTTCTCGTTATTGAGTTGTGTGAGCTGTTTGTATGAGCTTAATTTTGGAAATTAAGCCTTGTCTGTTACATCCTTTGCAAATATCTTCTCCCATTCCTTAGGTTGTCTCTTCACTTTGGTTATGGTTTCTTTTGCTGTGCAAGAGCTTGTGAGTTTGATTGGATCCCATTTGTTTATTTTTGCTGTTATTTCTAGTGGCTTATGAGACTGACCTAAGAAAACATTGGTACAATTTATGTCAGAGAATGTTTTGCCCATGTTCTTCTCTAGTTTTATGACGTCATGTCTTGTACTTAAGTCTTTAAGCCATTTTGAGTTTATTTTTGTATATGGTGTGAAAAACACTTTTTGAGTGTTTATTATGGCCTCGATTGTAGAAAGTACAGCAGTAAATAAAACAGGACCTAGTGCTGTGCCTTTATGGAATTTAATTTCCAGTGGACCTAAGAACTCCTAAGAATCACCTGATCCCTGAAACCAAGAAGCAAATGGAATGTGGTTTAAATTTTCCAATAGTTCTTTCGGTTACACTGAGTTATAGATTTCAAGCATCTGTCCAAGTTGGTCAAACATGTTTTCTGTAGACATCGGTTGACATTGTGGGCACCAAGGAAAAGAATGAATGAAATTTACCTATTATATTGGAAGACAGCAAATTTCCTCTGAGTACACCGTTATGGAACTACAGGAATGAAAGGAAGCTATTAAATAACCTGGTAAAGTGAGAAACAAACATCAAAGCAAACAAACAGAAAGTCTTGGTATTTTGGCATCAGAGAGACTTATGTTCGAAACTTCAGCTACCTGGGAAAGATTGGACAAGAGGTAGAAATTCTTTGAGAAATGGCATTTTCTTGAATTAGAGATATGTGTCTTGCAATGTTATCCTGAGTGTTAAATGACAGAACTGGCCCTCATTGAATATTATTTCCTTATGGGTAAGGCATCTTTTTATACTGGAACCATGGACCTGTAAATGTAAACCACACACACACACACACACACACACGCATAAAAACACATGTGCAAATGTCCATAATACTGACAAAGACTTGCCAAATTTTAAATTTTGTCCAAGCCAAAGGAGTTATAAAAAACAGGCTACAGTAAAACCATGCACACAGATGCATACCTACACACAACTATTGGTTATGTTCTTTCATTTAATAAATAATGTTTTTTAAAAATATAGTAAAAGAGGTTTAGTTTCAGCAGGAAAGACAGTCTTTTAAAGGGAATAGGTGTTGCTTAAAAACTAACAGTGTCAATTGTATTGAAAATTTAGTACATTAAAATCCAACACCAACATATGTAAATATATGCCAATATATTACAGGATATCTAATAATACATAACAGTGGAAACTTGAAAAGTTAAAAGCTGAGTATGTTTTCTTTACTTCCTCATCTCACTTGCAAGGGTGTGGCAATCCATTTGCTTCATCTCTTGATTCTGAGAACCCTGTAATGAGATGGGCAGGACAAGGACTTTTAGTTGCATTTTTCAAGAGCAGATGAAGACTCAAGGGTAAAATGGCGCCCAGTCTCCTCTCTCTTTCCAGCTTTTCCAGTGGGTCCCATGAAACAGGGAGCTGAAATCGTTGGTCCAGACACTAGTCTTTCTTTGGGGGCAATGGGAGGGGAGTTTCAGCTCAATGTGAGGCAGAACTTTGAGGACAGACAAACCTTAATGCACTCACAGTTGCAGGAGCATTGTGGTGGAAAGCAGATGAGCGCCTGGGAAGGGCATGGCGACCCCCGCCCGTAGCCTTGACTGGGAAACCCCATGGAGAGAGGAGCCTGGGAGGGTTACAGTCCATGGATCAGAAAGAGGTGGACACAACTGAGTGACTGAGCATGCGCCTGAGGTTGCCCTCTCCCCTTTCCAACAGCTCTGTCAGAGGTGCGGGGCTCATACCAGGTCTTCCTTTGACCCTAGAGTAAGGTTTCCAGGCCCTTCCATTGAATTCACAGTCCATGGTGAGTTAGGAGACAGCTTGGATTTCAGAATCAGACAGACTTGGGCTAGAATCCTAGCTCAACCTACGTTTTCTATGAACACTGTGTTTCATCTCTCCCAGCCATCTGTGTCTGTCAAATCAGGACAGCAGTTTAAACCTCTTAGTGTGGTAAACATGAAGGAACGTAATATGTGTGAAGTTCCTAATGTCATCCCCCCAGGGCCGCTGCGTACAGTTGCTCAGGTTGCATATTGCTCAAGAGCACCAAAGTCCAGGGGACAACTGGGGCCAGAAATCCAGCCAGTGCTCAGATCTGCTACAGCCTGGAATGAAGAAGTCATACTTGTAGTCATTTGTGCATCTAGACTGGATACTTTCTCCTAAGTCTGAGAAAGGCTCTGGATCTTATAAGAAGTTCCCTCCTTCTTTTCCATGCCCTCCCTTTGGTCATTTCCCCTTCAATGAACTCGGGTGGTGAAATATACTACCCTAAGCCACTCACAATTTTCCACGAGCTGCTCAGCCCCCCTGGACTGGACTGCAACCTCTTCCAAGCAAACGAGAGGAGGAAGATTTCTCGTTACCTCCAGGGCCTTGACAAGGATTGGTTCTGTCTCTAAATGAAATACCCTTTAAATTGCCCTGAAATTGCATCGCTTGTCTCAGTTAAGTGGAATCCTATGGACTATAAATCTGACTTGAAAGGGCTGTTTAATTTGACTAAGATGTTACAAAGGGTTTACCAAAATTTAAAGCATTTGTCTATGGAAAATCAATTATGGTCTAATCCATCTCCCTGATGACAGGAGTGTTCTCATTTTCGAATGGTGCTTGTGCACAGGCATGCATGTACGCATGCATGCACGCAAACATACATTTGGGATGCAGTGGCTGGAGTCTCATGTTGCAGAAATTCCATGTAGATTAAGTAGGGCTTATTGACTAATGAGAAGTTATCAACTGCAGTGATTTTAGCACACTGCTCATTGTTTCTAGAATGCTGGGAGTTTACCCACCAGCCACAGACCAGGTGTCAGCTGCGTTTAGAGGAAAAAAAGTAAAGTGTTCTCCATTCCAGGTCCCTTGGTTCCTGCTACTCTCCAGCGATATGGGTACAAGTCCACCCGAGTGGGTAAAATAAAACTCTGGTCTCCGTATTGAAGGTTTCTCTAGTGACTCAGTGGTAAAGAATCTGTCTGCCAATGCGGGAGATGTGGGGTCCATCCTTGGGTCAGGAAGATCCCATAGAAAAGGGGATGGCAACCCACTCCGGTATCCTTGCCTGGAGAATTCCATAGACAGAGGAGCCTGGCGGGCTACAGTCCACAGTGTCGCACAGAGGTGAACACAATTGAATTGACGCAGCATGCAGATCCTATGGGCTGCAGCAAGCAGAGGCAGGACCAAGGAAGAGTGACGTCATAACATGGCAGTGCCCTTTCTGCTTCTTAGAACATCTGGGAGGTGAAGAGGAAACTTGGGGAGCATTTTGCTTTGCATTCGTCTACATCAGAAGGCTGTAGAAAATTCGCGGTGAAAATGCTGGGCTCTTGACACCGTTTGCACAACAAATTTGTCGTTTAATGTTGCCTGCTGTGGTTTGGGCTTCCCAGGTGACACTCCTGGTAAAGAATCTGCCTGCCAGTGCAGGAGACGTGGGCTTGATTCCTGGGTCAGAAGAGCCTCTGGAGGAGGAAATGGCAACCCACTCTAGTATTCTCGCCTGGGAAATCCCATAGACAGAGGAGCCTGGCGGGCCACAGTCCATGGGGCCGCAAAGAGTTGGACACAACTGAGCAACTGAACACACACACACACACACACACACACACACACACACACACACTGTGGTTTAGGTGTGTGTGAACATTAAGCTTCTGACCGTCTCCTTAAAAGTCCTGGGGTAAGAGACACTCATTCACTGAATCCTAGGTGCTCTTGGGACCTGTGTCTTGCGTGGCCCAAACAGGACCTTCTGGAGACAAAAGGGCAGAGAAGAAGCTGAGTTAACCGTCAGCTGCCAGTACCCCACCCAGAGCACACCTCACAACCTCCTTGGATGCTCTTTCCTGACTTCTTCTTGGAGCTGGCCTTAGGGCAGGTTCTAGTTTCCACCGGCGCCAGTCCGACTGGAGGTCCTTCCTTAAGGAGAGTCAGAGAAGGAAAGAGAACATCTGCCTCAGGTCCAGACCAGGATGGGTCAGCTGTTCTCAGGGGCTGGACGGAGCGCTCGCTTGGGAAAGTGACAGAAGTGGGTTCAGGATGAGTTCTTCCAAGTTCCAAGCTTTACGGCCTGAGTCTGACGGGCACTGGTGACCACAGCAAGTTGAGAATATATAATCAGAAAAAGCCAAAGTAAGAGATTAGGTGTGCACACAGAAGGAACCAAATATAAGACAAGAGCATGAATGGCCCAGTGGTTTAAAGAAGTATCAGCAGACATTTCCTTACGTGCACCCCTCCCTCTGGGGTCACAGCCTCACCCTGCCTGCAGAGGATCAATGGTGGGGGTGGGGGAGGAGGGGTCCTTAAGACTATAGAGAAAGTGTCAGTCACTCAGTCGTGTCCGACTCTTTGCAACCCCATGGACTGTAGCCCGCCAGGCTCCTCTGTCCATGGATTCTCCAGTCAAGAATACTGGAATGGGTAGCCATTCCCTTCTCCAGGGGATCTTTATGACTCAGGAATCACACCCAGGTCTCCTACATTGTGGGCAGATTCTTTACTATCTGAGTCACCAGGACCATAGAGAAGCAGAAGCAAAATTCTGGAAATACACACGACAGTTTTCACTCATCTCAAAGAAGCAGGCAGGAAACCACAAGGGCAGTTTCCCAGTTCTGTCTCCCAGTACCATCTGGGCAGCCAGGACTCAGGCTGCACAAAAGAATCAAGAACGAGGCAGGATCTGTTTGAGAGCAGATGTATGGAGGGCTCTTCCCATTCAGCTTGGTATCCTGCATTCCCATCATTCCCCAAGCCCTCCTTGACCCCCTTCTAGGAGCCCCCCTTCATCCCTCTGAAAGGATCAAGGAAAGTAACCGAGAAGAGGGCCGTCCTCACCGAGGCTGCTCAGGGCGTTTGACTGACAGAGCGTTTGTAACATTAGAAGAGAAGGTTTTTAATGGCATGAAAATGTCTTTAATCACAGGAGCTCAACTGCGTGCAGCGCAGGTTCAAGGTGATGGAGATGCTCTTGTTCTACATCTGCATTTCCATCTCACTTAGATTAATTCATATTTTAATTGCTTCTCTCCCTGATTGAAGTACCAGAAAGGAGCACTTTCCTTTCTTTGATCTCCCATTCTCCCAGGCACCTCCAAGGTCAGGCGCTGGGCAGAGGAGCCTCCCGGGAGGATTTCCAGGAAAGGTACAGGGAGGCAGGCGCCCCCTTGTGGGCAACAGTGCTTCCCAGAAAGGGAGGAAAGTCTAGCGGGCATTCAGGCAAGGCGCAGCTGGCCTTGCCAGCCACAGGTGGAGCACTGTGGCTTTGAAACTGGTCTAGCTGTCAAGCAGGCGCTCAACTCTCTGTCTCGAGCCCTGTGGTTTGGACTCCTGCTTCGGCCATGACATCAGTGAGAATGTAGCCTGTCTGTCCTACAGCTGGTGGAGTCCCTAAGCCTTCAGGTCCCCTGAATTGTCACTCCACTCTTTAGTAGGGAAATCACAGCAGTTCTTTGGCAAATGTCTCTGGGATTCTGAAGAGGATTCATGTCTGTGTCTTGTGGCCTCCTCTTGTCCCAATTTCCTGTGCCTTTGTAGGCCTCAGTTCAGTTCACATGTCTCTACCTACAGGCAGCAAATAGGCAATGTATACTCGATTCCCAAACAGATAAATCCATGGGTGTTCATGTGAAGCAGAAGATTCACTGATGGTCGGTGTCACAGCAAAGCCTCTAGGAATGAGCATTAGACAATATGCCTCCTAGAAGTTCCCGGCCATTCTCCCTGGGAGAGATGCTCCCTGGTTTGACAACTGAGTGCCTGTTTTGGTGACTCTTTCTCATCTTCTTGACTCAGGTCGGTGTATTCATCTCTTAGGGCTGCAGTTACAAAGTACCATGAACTTGGTGACTTAAACAGTAGAAGGGGCTTCCCTCGTAGCTCAGTGGTAAAGAATCCTCCTGCCAATGCAGGAGACATGGGTTTGATCCCTGAGTTGGGAAGATCCTCTGGAGAAGGAAATGGCAACCCCTCCAGTATTCTTGCCTGGGAAATCCCATGGACAGAGGAACCTGGTGGGGTTACAGTCCAGGAAGTCACAAGAGTTGGACTGCCTGCTTGAGTTTCCTGTGGCTGTGGTAACAATTCACCATCAAGTGGATGACTGAATATATTCATTCTCATGCAGTTCTGGAGGCCAAATTCTGAAATCGATTTCACAGTGTCAGAATGAAGGTATCATAGAGTTCTGGATTATCTGGGTGGGCCCTAAATACAATCATATGTATCCTTATAAGAGGGAAGCAGAGAGAGATTTTAAACACACGCACACACACACACACACACACACACAGAAGAAGGCAAAGTAACCAAAGAAGTGGCCACAAACCAAAGAATTCTGGCAGCTAGAAGCATACATATGATTGCACTTAGGGCCCACCCAGATAATCCAAGATCATCTCCCCACGTCAGGCTCAGTTGCATACTCATATCTGTGAAGATTCTTCTACCATATTGAGAAAACATTTGTGAGTTCTGAGGATTAGGACATGGACCTATCTTTGGGCTGTGATTTATTCTAGGGCCTGCCCTTTGTGGCTATCTTCTCTCTATCCTTCCTTTGGCTTGTGACTTGCAGACTGTGGGTTTCTTGTCCTCCTGGCTCCTTCCATAAGAAGGGGTATGGGGGGAGGGAAGGAGAGGTTCTCACGTGTGGCCTGCTAAGAAGCCCGCCACCCTGGACCACTCCTAAGAGGCACCAGGGAGCTCTCTCTGTCTAGGTTTTATAAAATGGTTGTAATAATGCTTGTTTGCAAAAGAGCTGGAGATCCTTCACTGAAGATGAACACGGAGGCTGTTTTGGATGGTAGATAGCTGCTCTGAGCCTCCAGGATCTCATAAAAAGGAGTTCTTGCAGAGCCAGGATGAGGAAGTTATCGTCCTATTGGGGACAAGAATTCTTCCGAGTGAGAAGAAGGAGGTAGAAAGCCTGTTCATTGACCAATGAAAGACTGAATATCACAGCTGTTACTGCAAGGGAGGGAGTCAGTGCCTCCCACTTGCAACCTTAAGAATGACGGCCATCACTGCCGATTGGCCACGAGAGCCTGGGTTAAGAAATCCCCAAACATTCATCAAACTTTTCTGCAGCAATACCTAACATGGAAACCGTTCTGTTACTTCCGGTTTTAAGCATTTCTGTCCTAAGCTGGGGGTTTCCCAGGTGGCGCAGTGGTAAACACCCTGCCTGCCAATGCAGGAGACACGGGTTCGATCCCTGGGTGGGGAAGATCCCCTGGAGGAGGAAATAGCCACTGCAATATTCTTGCCTGGAGAATCCCATGGATGGAGGAGCCTGGTGGGGTTACAGGCCATGGGGTCCTAAAGAACAGAACGCGACTGAGCACGCGCGCACACACGCGTACTATGGGTCTCAAAGCACAAAGCTTTGCCCTCGGCATTTTAGGACAGGTGCCACCCCCAGGCCAACAGCTGAAGGTCAAGGTCGACTCTCTAAGTCTGAGGCTTTGGATCCAAGAGTACACTTGGGAGTCTTGATTTGGAATAATGGCTGCTCCAGCTCTACACAACTGCCTAACTGCTTCGCATGTGTGCATTTTAGTCAGATGAAGTGGGCTGGACTTGACTGGCTTCAGCTAAGATGGAAAAGAAAAAAAAATTAAAGACTGTGTGGTAAAGACAGGAGGGAGCCAGTTAGTCTGAGTCCTTGGGAAACATTCAGTATGAATGAGGAGCATATTATTTTTGATCTGTGCTGTGACACTTTCCAAAGTGAAGGGGATATTACTAATAATTAAGTTGGAATCCCAGGCAGAAGCCTGGACTGTCTCAATTTACTGTCTAATCATGAGTAACTTGCTCTCGTCCTTGGCTGGCCACGGGCAACACTGCTTCCATTAGTCTCTTTCCTCTTGCTTCTGTTCCCCTCTGCCTGGTACTCTGAAAGTCATCATTCTCGAGTTTGATGAGAACCTTTCCCCATGTCTGATGTTATAATTGGCTCTAAGAACTCAGAAGATGGTGGCTTTGGGCTACACAGTAACATAGAGTTGGGCTTAGAGCTTGTCTTCTCTCTGCTGAAGAGCGGGCAGGATCTCTTTGCAGCCAAGACTGGCCAGGGTCCAGCAGCCTTTGTCCCTCTGAGTTCTGCTTATTTCAGGAATGCTTCTTCCTGTGCTTTGGTGCTCAGTGAGATGCCTGGTGGGCATCTGCTGCTGCTGCTGCTGCTAAGTCGTGTCAGTCGTGTCTGACTCTGTGCAACCCCACAGACGGCAGCCCACCAGGCTCCTCTGTCCCTGGGATTCTCCAGGCAAGAATACTGGAGTGGGTTGCCATTTCCTTCTCCAGGTGGACATCTGATGAATCAGCAAACACGAATATACCACTGCCCTTTGGGGGACGATTCACATTTCCATAAAAGGCTTCTGTAGAGAGTCTCTCTGCGAAACAGCAGATCTTAGATGTTAACATTTCACCTACTGGTAGCAGATTTAGCAAGGAAAATTTTAATTTTAAAAAATGAGAAGATTTTTTTTTTAATGTATACCATTTTAAAGTCTTTAACTTGTTACAATATAGCTTCTGTTTTATGTCTTGGTTTTTTGACCATGAGGCATGTGGGATCTTAGCCCCCAGGGCAGGAATCGAACTCCCACCTCCTGCGTTGGAAGGTGAAGTCTAACCACTGGACCACCAGGAAGTCTGCTTGCAAGGAAAACTTTTGATACAGGAAAATGTGGGGAGGAGGGCACACACTTGGGTAATTTCCATTATTCCTGCGCAGAAGGGGAGAGCGAGTGAGAGCCTAAGTGTGTGTCTATGCTGGAGGGAAGGGCAAAAGAGGCAGGCACAGGAATGAAGAGAGGAGAAAAAAATAAGAGATGTGGTGAGGGGAAGAACGGGATGGTGGGATGGGAAAGGCAGGATGTTGGCAAGGTGTTGACATTCCCCTGTAGTCCTGTGGCGTATACAGTTCATAATGAGGTTGATGTGCTCTGGAGACAAAGGATGCATTTGAAAGAAAGCATCTACTAACATATCAGGAATGGAGCCAGTATCCTACCTCTGTTTCTTGTCACCTCTGGAAGCTACAACAGTAGTTATGTAGGGCTGTGAGAACTGGACCATAGAGAAGGCTGAGCACCAAAGAATTAATGTTTTTGAATCGTGGTACTGGAGAAGACTCTTGAGAGGCCCTTGGACTGCAGGGATATCAAACCAATCAGTCTTCAAGGAAATCAACCCTGAATATTCACTGGAAGGACTGATGCTGAAGCTAAAGCTCCAATGGGCCACCTGATGGGAGGAGCTGACTCACTGGAAAAGATGCTGATGCTGGGAAAGATTGGGAGCAAAAAGAGGAGAGGATGAGATGGTTAGATAGCAACACCAACTCAATGGATCTGAGTTTGAGCAAACTCTGGGAGATAGTGGAGGACAGAGGAGCCTGAGGGCAGCAGTCCATAGGGTCACGCAGAGTCAGACATGATTTAGCAACTGAACAACAACACCTAGAAGCTACCTGGGAACCTATGGAGCTAACTTCCTCATCAAGAGGGGCCTGAGGTACATAGTTAATGACTTGCCATGGCCCCATGTGCAGTCTCCTGACCCCTGCTCTGAGCTCTTCCCACTCTGCTTCACTATCTCTTTATTCAGAACAAGAATAGGAGAGGGACAAACTAAGCAGACACTTCCAGCACGAGCAGGAGTTATCGTCATGCACCCCAGTTCCCAGCGTCAGAAAACAAAGGCAAAGAACTCAAGAGAAGCAAATCTAACATGGGCATCCTTGCATCCATCCACCCATCCTTCCAGGCTCACAAAGAAACAAGCTTGCCTCTGACTTTCACATTTCAGATGCCTAAGGCCCTGGTATGATGTGGTTTTGCTTTGGGGGTGGGTTTGGCTATACCTCATGGCATGTGGGATCTAGTTCCCTGGCCAGGGATTGAACCTGGGTCCCCAGGAGCACAGAATCATAACCACCAGACTGCCAGGGAAGTCCGTGATATGATGTTTGTGGATATGACACTTGTGTTCAAAGAACCTTTTTCACCATGAATGGGCTAACTGTAAAACCAGGAATTTTGTGGCATTTTACTTCGAACAACTGTGTTTCTTATTTGATAAACCAGATGTTCTTTGCAAGTTCATGTCTTAATTCTTGTCTCTGATTCCATATCTTAATAAAGGAAGGTATATTCCTGGTGACTTTTCTCTAAAATGGTACCAAAGATAAAAGATCAGAAGGTCAAAAATCCTCAGCCATCATAAGCTCTTCCGTCACTTGTTTCCTTGCAGTTAATTTGTCATTCAGCCCTATTGATCTTTTTTAAAAATCTTTCCCCAGATTCAAACTTACTTCCCTGTTTGAAAGTAAGTTTCTCTCTGTTCCATGTCTTATTACAATCCTCCCACTTCTTAGTGGCTAATAACCTTCGTTCTCATCTCCCTTGTGATGACTACAGTCTTTACTGCCATTTGCTGCCAAAATAACATTCCTATGACATTATTCTCAGTCGGTCATCACCTCCACTCTCAAAAGTTATTGCCCATAGGAAGCAGTCCAAACTAATCGCTGTGGTGTAGCAGGCTTCCACAACCCAGTCTTATATTGAGTTCTGAAGGGCTTGACTAACATCCCATGAAGGATAGCTTCACAAATTGTGACGCCCCTGGCAATTATCTTCAGCCTGCCTCTCTCCTTTTTGTGTCCTTTGACCACCCATGTTCCTGATTTCTCTCTTTTCCCCCCCATCATTCCTCCTTTGCCGGTGCTAGTCAAAGTGTGGTCCAGGGTTTAGTAGCATCTGCATCCCCTGGGAACTGGTTAGAAATGAAATACGTGGACCCTGTTCCTGACACATGATATCAGAGTCACCAGACCAGGGACCTGTACTTTAGCAAGCTTGCTGGGGACTTCCCTGGGGGTCCAGTGGTTAAGACTATGCCTCCACTGCAGTGGGTGTGGGTTTGACCCCTGGTTGGGGAACTGAGATCTCACGTGCTGTTG
>SJYQ01096369.1:2552176-2568688 GCA_006410935.1 Redunca redunca
GAAAAAGAGTACGTCAAGGCTGTATATTGTCACCCTGGTTATTTAACTTCTATGCAGAGTACATCATGAGAAACGCTGGGCTGGAAGAAGCACAAGCTGGAACTAAGATTGCTGGGAGAAATATCAACAACCTCAGATTTGCAGATGACACCACCCTTATGGCAGAAAGTGAAGAGGAACTCAAAGGCCTCTTGATGAAAGTGAAAGAGGAGAGTGAAAAAGTTGGCTGAAAGCTCAACATTCAGAAAACGAAGATCATGGCATCTGGTCCCATCACTTCATGGGAAATAGATGGGGAAACAGTGGAAACAGTATCAGACTTTATTTTTCTGGGCTCCAAAATCACTGCAGATGGTGATTGCAGCCAGGAAATTAAAAGACACTTACTCCGTGGAAGAAAAGTTATGACCAACCTAGATAGCATATTGAAAAGCAGAGACATTACTTTGGCAACCAAGGTCCATCTAGTCAAGGCTATGGTTTTTCCGGTGGTCATGTATGAATGTGAGAGTTGGACTGTGAAGAAAGCTGAGCAACGAAGAATTGATGCTTTTGAACTGTGGTGTTGGAGAAGACTCTTGAGAGTCCCTTGGACTACAAGGAGATCCAACCAGGCCATTCTGAAGGAGATCAGCCCTGGGTGTTCTTTGGAAGGAATGATGCTAAAGCTGAAACTCCAGTACTTTGGCCACCTCGTGCAAAGAGTTGATTCATTGGAAAAGACTCTGATGCTGGGAGGGATTGAGGTCAGGAGGAGAAGGGGATAACAGAGGATGAGACGGCTGGGTGGCATCACCAACTCGATGGACGTGAGTTTGAGTGAACTCCAGGAAATGGTGATGGACAGGGAGGCCTGGCATGCTGCAGTTCATGGGGTCTCAAAGAGTCGGATACACTTGAGCGACTGAACTGAACTGAACTGAACACTACCCTGAACACCCACCTCTGAATAAAAGTGACTTTCTTCCCTACTAAAGTGAATGCCCTGGGAAGTGCATGGCTCTGTGATGGACACCCAGCCAGTGCTGATGATTCCCTACCTGAACCTCTATGCACAGGGTCTGCTATACATCAGGGAGCAGGGACAAGGGATTTCATAATTGATCTTTCATCCCCCCATTCAACTCCTTAGGGTGAGAATGCAAAGTTGGCTGGAAGTTGCTGTGTTTGATCTTCAAAAAACATACCGACTTGTTGGTCAATCAGAAATGGGCCTCAATGGCTTGGCTCCCAAATGCAAATCAGTGTAACCGTTTTTTCACATCCCAGCCCACTGCCCCATGCTAATTTCTGCTAGGCTGCTTCTTCGCTTCACTATAGTGACCTTGGTGGAGTCAGTCCTCACCCAGTTCTCCATAGCCAAGGCTCTGGGACCCAAGCCTGGGTAGGTGAGAACACTTGGCCTGTAGGTTCCAAAGTGGGGTCAGAAGAGTCCAAGATAGTGTCTGAAGGTGAACCTGGAGTTGAGATGCAACCAGACCAAATCAACCAAAGTGTTGGTTACAGAAGAACAGTACTTGGAAGGCAATGGTAAAACCCTCAGAGATATCAAGAAGAGGGCATGAAATCCCTGTCTGATGACCTGAAAACAGTTTCTGAAATGTCTAGATTTAGACATGATGATTTTTTACACTTCTCATGCATTAAGACCTATTCTGTGAACATGTTAAGAACCATTACTGATGTTTATAACAACTTCACTAGAAAATTATCATCCCCATCTCTCATACTGAGAAACTGAGACCAAGAAATACCTTCATAACCAAGACCTTGCCCAAGACGTTAGAGCTAAGAGTATTGTAGCTGGAATGGAACCAAATCCATTTGATTCCAAATCCTGCTGTACTTTGTCATACTTTCTCTCTGTCATCTAAAAGTCTGTAGCTTTGCTAAAAGTCTGTAGTGTCACAGTTGAGTGACACTCTGGTCGTGAGAAACCAGAATCATCATCCAGGGAGGATATTAGGGTGTAAGAATGGAGTGATCATAGGCTTTCCTGGTGGCTCAGTGGTAAAGCATCTGCCTGGCAATGCAGGAGACACGGGTTTGATCCCTGATCCGGGAAGATCCCACATGCCATGGAGAAACTAAGTCCCATGTGCTGCAACTACTGGGCTTGTGCTCTAGAGCCTAGGACTTGCAACCACTGAGACCTCAGTCCTCGAGAGCAACAAGAGAAGCCACCGCAGTGAGAAGCCCGTGCCCTGCAACTGGAGAGTAGCCCCCCACCTTGCGACAATGAGTGAAAAGCCCAGGCAGCAAAGAAGACCTGGCACAGTGGGGAAAAAAAAAAAAACTACAGTGATCACAGGAAAGCCCTCTTGCAGCTGGGGGTCCCCTGTCTGCCCCCAGACTCCACCTGCTCTCAGCCCGAGTCCCATTGGCTAAAGGATGGAGTATGCTGAGCTAGGGGTTTCCAAGTCTTTGATGTGAGTTTGGGTGGGACTGGAGCTGCCAGGGATGTGTTTTTCACCCAAGTAAATAGGGAGGTGCTCAATGGGTCTTGCTATGCCATCACATTGTGGATTCAAGGGGGCCAAGTTCCACTGTGGAGTGACTTGCTAAGTAATGAGAAATCTGGCTTGCCTCGGGGACAATCTTCTGCCATAGCCAGCAACAGAGTCTGTGCTCTCCTTTGAGTCAGGCCCTTTGCTGGAGGCCGAGGCGGTGTGAAGCTGACAGCATGGACCAGGGTTCTTCCCGCAGATGTGTAAACTTCACTGGGGCCCATGTGAAGCCCTATTGTCCACGGAGGTGGAATCTGTCAAGTGTTGAAGCACAACAGGCACTGGGGCTGCTGTTTGTGCAGAAGATGAGACCAGAGTTGCTTTGGGGAGGGGGGCGAGGCGGGACATTGAGATGCTATTGGGTGGCTTCTTCAGACACGGCAGATTTCAGGCCATCCTCCATGCCAGCATCCCACCCATGGCAGGATGGGGAGGTATAACATCTCCTTGGTGCAAAAGGTGTGTGGTTTTTACTAAGGTGCTGATTATAGTCAAGAAACATGAATCTCTCACCATTGATTGGAGGTCCGGGTGTGCAGAGCCAGATCTTAGAATCAAAATCTGCCAGGACTGGAGCCTTTAAGTCCTAATTTAGAAAAAGTGAACCCAGAGAGAGAAAATGACTTTCCTAGGAGGACATAGCCTTGAGGGGAGGACTTAGGTTGGAATTCAATCTCTTCACTACTTGAGTATAAGTGATTTCTTTTTTCTTCAGAAGAACAGGGTCTCCCATTTCATGCTGCATTCCATTTGTGTGAAAAGTATTATAGACTTATTACAAGACAGTACAATGTAGCCTACTGTGTTAGTTGGGTACCTAGGCTAACTTTGATGGACTTACAAACACATTGGGAAATAGATGGGGAAACGGTAGAAACAGTGTCAGACTTTATTTTGGGGGGCTCCAAAATCACTGCAGATGGTGACTGCAGCCATGAAGTTAAAAGACACTTACTCCTTGGAAGAAAAGTTATGACCAACCTAGATAGTATATTCAAAAGCAGAGACATTACCTTGCTGACTAAGGTCCGTCTAGTCAAGGCTATGGTTTTTCCTGTGGTCATGTATGGATGTGAGAGTTGGACTGTGAAGAAGGCTGAGTGCCGAAGAATTGATGCTTTTGAACTGTGGTGTTGGAGAAGACTCTTGAGAGTCCCTTGGACTGCAAGGAGATCCAACCAGTCCATTTTGAAGGAGATCAGCCCTGGGATTTCTTTGGAAGGAATGATGCTGAAGCTGAAACTCCAGTACTTTGGCCACCTCATGCGAAGAGTTGATTCATTGGAAAAGACTCTGATGCCGGGAAGGATTGGGGGCAGGAGGAGAAGGGGACGACCCAGGATGAGATGGCTGGATGGCATCACGGACACGATGGACGTGAGTCTGAGTGAACTCCGGGAGTTGGTGATGGACAGGGAGGCCTGGCGTGCTGCGATTCATGGGGTCGCAAAGAGTCGGACACGACTGAGCGATTGAACTGAACTGAACTGAACTGAACAAACACATTTTGGCCTCACGAACTTGCGCTTGGAATGGAACTCTCTCGTATGTGGGGGACTTACTGTACTGAGAAACACCATTCGTGGCTCAGCGTTCCCGTATCTACCAGCTGTTGTTCAGTCGCTCGGTCATGTCCAACTCTGTGTGACCCCGTGGACTGCAGCACGCCAGGTTTATCTACTGGTCTATCTACTAGTACTAGTGCCCTAGACTAGACACTAGTCTGTCTACTAGATAGACTAGACACTAGACTAGTATCCCTGTCTATCTACTAGTACGCTGTGGAAAATTGTAACACTTAGCAGAGTATGTTCTAATTTTCTACTTGCTTATCTTGTAATACACAGTAGTGGGCTGATTCCTCAAGGGCAAAAATTATCACCTTATTAATCCCTGTGGGGCCTTTGCAACTCAGCAGATTATCCTATGTTGTGTGATGGAATTAGCATGCTTCCTAAAGAAGAAAGGGAACAAAATGCAGATGATAGCACCCCAAACCCCCACACTTAGTTTCTTTGTGAAAATCATTAATAGATCATTCCCTATTTCTCCAAGTCCAGCCCTGACACGGTCCCTCACTTTTCTCCCCTTCCTCAGCCCAAACCCCACCAGCTTCAGTAGTACTGTGTCGATTAATATTGAACTTCCTACGGCTTCACAGATCACTTCCTTTTTCTCGGCTTGTGGCAGCCGGGGATTTCTCCCTTACTTGATGCTATAATCCACAGCAGCTCTGTTATAGCTTGCCAACTGAAGGGACTCTTGCAAATGGGTATATTTCCACAGACCTACACAATAGGCCTAATTGCATGGGTTTGCAGTATAAGCGGAGGTCGTTTGATTACTAGCTGTTTTGTACCACGAAAGTGCACATTAATTATTTAAGAGATGGACTTATAATTATTGTAAGCCTTAAGTAATTACCTATAATTTTGGCAAGGGTTAGAAAAACTGATAGTCTAGCAAATTCAGGTTTAAGTCATTAGTAAGATCATAATTACATTTAAATTGCAAAATGAAAATTATGCAATTTATCTCCCCAATAATGCATAAACATTACAGTGATTGTAGGTTTTAATGGACTATAAAAACTAGAGCAGCAATGGGCAGTCAGGGGCAATTTCAGCCCCTTGCTATTATTTTATATTTTAACTGCTTCTTCCACACCATTGCTCTGTCCACTGCTCCTTGGGTGAGTGGTGGGGCTGCTGTTTATCTTTCATCATGAAAGCAATGAGCTCTTTGAAGGAGAGGAAGAAAGGGAGACTACAGCAGTGGATTGTGAGAAATGTTAAATGCCAGCGGAGTACTTGTGGTTGTTTCGTTGCTAAGTTGTGTCCGACTCTTTTTTGACCCCGTGAACTGTAGCCTGCCAGGCTCCTCTTTCCATGGGATTTCTGAGGCAAGAATACTGGAGTGGGTTGTCACTTGCTTCTCCAGGGGATCTTCCCAACCCAGGAGTTGAACCCACGTCTCCTGCATTGGCAGGCAGATTCTTCTGAACCACCTGGGAAGCCCAGTGGAATATTTGCACCAGAGCAATAACTGGACCTCTTTTATAGACTATGGCGGAGTTTCATAGTTGAGTTTTCATTTGATTAGGGTTGTCATACACATTTTACAGATGAGGAAACTCAGGCTCAGAGAGGGGGTAAGACTTTCTTGCAGTTGTACTGCTCGCCCAGAACCCAACATCCCATGCTTTGTAGCTGGCTGTCTCTACTTCGTCATGCTATATTCAGAGTTGAGACCCATTCTGGAGCATGTAAGGCATGTTTTGGGTTGGTTTTGCCATGCTTTGGGTATTTAGCCTGGAAATTGTAACATTTCCACAGAGGACCATCCACCTAAAGTCTTTTCTCCTCTGAGTGGCCAATGTACTTGCAAAATGAAGCTTAGATATCCCTTCCTGAGATTTCCCTGACAATCCAGTGGTTAAGACTTTGCATTCCAATACAGGAGGTGTGGGTTCAATCCTTGGTTGTTGAGGCATCTTACATGCCTCAGGGCCAGAAAACCAAAAAAAAAAAAAAAAACCAACCAAAAAACAAACCATGAAACAGAAGCAATATTGTAACAAATTCAATAAAAACTTTAAAAATGGTCTATATATATATCTAAAATCCCTACTGCTGGAAGGCATTTCCTAAGGCAGAGTTCATCACCCTTTGCTTTGTTCCCATATTGACCTGATTAACGTTTTCATGTTGATTCAAATTCATAAACAAGAAGCCGTGATAAAACACAGTATCTGGAACTGGACCGAAAGGCCCTGGTTCACATCTTTGGCAGTCAGTGAAAGCTGAGAAAACGTTTATTGACCGAGTCAGTCAATGAATCAATCACTTAAGACCTGTCCACCCTGTTCATTATCTTACATTAGACACAGTGAAGATGGTAAAGAAAGGAAATAGCCTCTATCTGCTCCAGAATTTTGCAACCCAGTAAGGAGGAACAAAGAGCCAGTGAAGATGAAGTGACAATACAGATACATTTATCACCACTGAACAAACTCCACGGGTGTTATAAGTGTTTGCTGAGATAAGTTATGAATTCTTACTCCGTTGGAATGCCACAGGAGTTGCCCAGACTCCTGTCTGCCTTGCTTAATCAGGTTCAGTTTTACCTAGATTCAAGAAGATAAATATTTCCTGTTGTCATCATGTAATTACAGGGAATGATGCCTACAATAAATATTGCCTGAGCACCTAATCCATGCCAGGCTCCATGCTGGGAGATAGGACAGCAAAAAGAGCTAGCTTTAGCCAACACCTTAGTCGGGAAGACAGATTTGGGCAGTACAAATGTAATGCGAAGAAGGGTGTATGCTCTCAGTCAACAAGAGCTATGAGAGGGAGAAGGAGGGTGCTAAGGAGGGCCAGAAGGGGGACAAAAATACCTCCAGTGGTGGGGGCAGAGAGAATGCCGAAGGGAACTTGAGAAACAGTAAATATTTGAGTAGTCAGGGAAGAAGGGTTGGGATAGGTGCCACCATCCCCAGAGTAAGGAAAAACCTGAGTAAAAGCATGGGATATGTTTAGTTTGTACTATGCATCTTTCCAGCTGTGGGATTTTGATGATTCTTACGGTAGCAAATTCCACAGACTGTGGGTTCTTGTTAGTTTTGATCCTGGCCCCAAATTCAGTGAAGAGTACTATTTGGATGACCTGCCAGTAGTATCATTCCATGAGCTCACAGAGACTCAGAAAGACGGGAGAGTGCCCATGCATAAGGCTGCTCTGCAGAAATGATGGACTGGCACGCCTTTTGGAGCAAGAATTTAAAAGAGGGGCTGTACACCTGAAGGAAATCATCCCTGAATATTCACTGGAAGGACCGATGATGCTAAAGCTGAAGCTCCAATGTTGTGGCCACCTGATGCCAAGAGCCAGCTCATTGGAAAAGACACTGATGCTGGGAAATATTGAGGGCAGGAGGAGAAGGGGGCAACACAGGATAAAGTGGCTGGATGTCATCACCAACTCAGTGGACATGAGTTTGAGCAAATTCTGGGAGCTGGTGAAGGACGGGGAAGCCTAGCGTGCTGTGGTCCATGGGGTCGCAAAGAGTCGGGCATGATTTAATGACTGAACAACAATAATGTCAAGCAGCTTTACTGTGGGGAAAGTCACTATTCTAGGAGCTGAAACTCATGCTTAGAACACAGTGCTGTCAGATGAAATTTGCTTGATTGGGTAACTTAACTACTTCCCAAAGTCTGCTCCTGTGGCTTGGAGGAATCAGATGGAAATACCACTCAAGAAAAAGTTAAAGGAGTATTTCTTCTCACATCACAGTCCAGTGCTGGATCTTACGAGGATTAGCAAACCAATGACCACACGACCTCTGCTCTTAGGATATTTTACAATTAATGGAGGATAAGAGGCGACATCCAACACGTGCAAGTAGAGCTTTATTATAAGAGACAGCATCACTGTCACAAAGGAACAGTGAATGCCACATAGAAGAAGAGAGCACGGCCACTACAACTGGAAACACGGGCTGCCATTTTTAAGTAAGGCTTTGGCATTGAACCTCAGCCTTAAAAGAAAGAAATCTGTGAGTTGGAGATAAGGGAATGAATGCTTAGAGAGGAAACAGCACTTACACAGCAGGCAAATGGGTGGAAAAGCACACGCCGAGTAAGTTCATTGGAATTACTTTGGTTGCAAGTGACTGAAAACTCAACTTAGCATAGCTTAGGTTAAAACAGAAATGAATAGTAATGCACACAGCCAAAGAGAACATAATTCAAAAAGACACATACACTGCTGTATTCGTTGCAGCACTATTTACAATAGCCAGGACATAGAAGCAACTGGAATGTCAAACAACAGAGAAATGACTAAAGAACATTCGGTACATGTATCCAGTGGAATATTACTCAGCCATATAACAGAATGAAATAGTGCCATTAGCAGCAACGTGGATGAACCTAGAGATTTTCATGATGAGTAGAGTGAGTCAGACAGAGAAAGACATATCATATGATATCACTTATATATGGAATTTTTTAAAAGGGTACAAATGAATCTATCTATGAAACAGAAACAGTCACAAGTGTAGAAAACACACTTTTGGTTACCAGAGGGTAAGGGGAGAGGGATAAATTTGGAAATGGAGATTCACATATACACTCCGTGCCATGCCATGCTAAGTCACTTCAGTCGTATCCAACTCTTGGTGACCCCATGGACTGTAGCCTGCCAGACTCCTCTGTCTATGGGATTCTCCAGGCAAGAATGCTAGAGTGGGCTGCCATGCCCTCCTCCAGGGAATCTTTCCAACCCAGGGATCGAAACTGCCTCTCTTAAATCTCCTTTGTTGAGAGGCAGGTTCTTTACCACTAATGACACCTGGGATGCCTCATATACACACTGCTGCTGCTGCTGCTGCTGCTGCTGCTGCTAAGTCGCTTCAGTCGTGTCCAACTCTGTGCGACCCCATAGACGGCAGCCCACCAGGCTCCCCTGTCCCTGGGATTCTCCAGGCAAGAACACTGGAGTGGGTTGCCATTTCCTTCTCCAATGTATGAAGGTGAAAAGTGAAAGTGAAGTCACTGAGTCATGTCCAACTCTCAGCAATCCCATGGACTGCAGCCCACCAGGCTTCTCCATCCATGGGGCTTTCCAGGCAAGAGTACTGGAGTGGGGTGCCATTGCCTTCTCTGATATACACACTGCTGCTGCTAAGTCGCTTCAGTCGTGTCTGTCTCTGTGCGACCTCATAGACGGTAGTCCACCAGGCTCCTCCACCCCTGGGATTCTCCAGGCAAGAACACTGGAGTGGGTTGCCATTTCTTTCTCCAATGCATGAAGTGAGAAGTGAAAGTGAAGTAACTCAGTCGTGTCCGACTCTTAGCGACCACATGGACTGCAGCCCACCAGGCTTCTCCATCCATGGGACTTTCCAGGCAAGAGTACTGGAGTGGGGTGCCATTGCCTTCTCCGATATACACATTACTATATATCAAATAGGTAACTAATAAGGATGTGCTGTGTGGTACAGGGAAATCTACTCGGTACTGTATAATGACCTACATGGGAAAGGAATCTAAAAAAGAGTTGATATATGTATAACTGATTCACTTTGCTGTACAATAGAAATGCAATATTGTAAATCAACAATACTCCAATTTTTTTTTTTTAAATAGTAAATGTCCACAAAACTGTGGCATGGGCAGAGGTATAGGTGGTCACAATGACAAAGGGGACAAGTGGCTTAAAAACCACCAGCACTTACACTCCCCACCCCCATCTCTGATTCTCCCAGCTTGTCACTTTCCCTGTCTTTCTCCCTGTGGTGGGAACCAAGCCACTGGCTCTCCTATTAGCATCCCCCATGTCTGTGACCAAGGAGGAACTCAGACTCTGGTTCAAATTCTAAAATCCCCTGCTAGTGCCCAGCTCAGGTTGTACCAACTTCCATGTGTAGAGAAGAGGAAATTTGCAAAAACAGAGAGCTTGTAAGAATGTCACTTCTATAACCATATATTTGGACTTGGGAAGGAACATTTGGAGGAGGCAATAGTGGGAGGAATGAAATACTAACCATATTTCCTAGAAGAAAATAAGAAGTGTGGTCCAATAAAATAACAGATGCCTTTAAATGTAAAATACAAGTTACAGACGATGTGGTTGGAAATGTTGGTCACTTTCAGATTACAGAATGCATAGCATGCTGGCCTAGTGGGTAGGATCTTTGTGCTTGACACCATATTTAGCACTGGTGAGGTTTGAGTGGATGCTTTCAATCATATCATTTCATCTGGCTTTTCACTAACTCTATTTAATCAAACCACAGTGAATTAGATTAAAGGGGGCCTACCTGATGGGAAGGGCTGACTCTTTGGAAAAGACTCTGATGCTGGGAAAGGTTGAAGGCAGGAGGAGAAGGGCATGACAGGGGATGAGATGGTTGGATGGCATCTCTGACTCGATGGACATGAATTTGAGCAAGCTGCGGGAGTCAGTGATGGACAGAGAAGCCTGGCGTGCTGCAGTCCATGGAGTTGCAAAGAGTTAGACGTGACTGAGCGACTGAACTGAACTGATTAGAAATAAAAGCCGAGATTTATCACAAGGTTGAGACAGAGATACTGGGTAGGATTGATATGATAATAATATAAAGCATTTGCTGTGAAAGCATTTTACTTACAAGATAATTGTGGGTCCTTGTGTGCACAGGCATAGCAGAAGCGAGATGGTAGTATTTACTTATTCCTGTTTCTCTGAAATATACTCTCTACTCTCCTGACCCCACAAACCCGGCTTATCAGCCCCATCTTGGTAGATCGGCACTTTCAAGCCTGTATATGAACCCAGCTGACAGCCAAGTGTTAGTTCCTTTTTAATAAAATATGCCTGCTGTGGAGATGGTGCAAAAATACGAGCTTCCCAGTGATGTTCATTGTAGCTTTCCTTTGGGAGGGGGAACAGAAGCTGTGCTCCTTTCCCAAAACATCACACTTCCTCTAGCATCAGCGTTGGAGAGGGCTTTGTGGAACGTCTTCACATTTGGCCAGCTCTCTGGGTTGTGCAGGCTAAGTCGCTTCAGTGGCTTTGTGTCTGACTCTTGGTGACCCTGTGAACTGTACCCCTCCAGGCTCGCTCCTCTATCCGTGGGATTCTCCAGGTAAGAATACTGGAGTGGGTCACCATGCCCTCCTCCAGGGGATCTTCCCAACTTAGGGATCGAACTCGAGTCTCCTGTGTCTCCTGCATTGGCAGGCGAATTCTTTACCACTGAGCATCCTGGAGTTTCCCTAAAAAGGATCACTGTTACTCTGAAGGAATTTTCTCTTTTTTTGGCTGCACTGGGTCTTTGTGACTGTTCAGGCTTTCTCCAGTTGCGGTGCGTGGGCTTCTCACTGCTGTGGCTTTTCTTGTTGCAGAGCGCGGGCTCTAGGGCGGGGGCTCACTAGCTGTGGCCCACAGGCTTCATTGCCCAGGGCATGCGGAATCTTCCCAGAGTGGGCACTGAACCCATGTCCTCTGCATTGGCAAGTGGATTCTTAACCACTGCACCACTGGGGAGGTCCCTGGAAGGATTTTTGAAGACCTTAAATGTCACTTCCAAGCCCAAGATAATTTTATTTTTATTATCCCATTCCCCGTAGCTGAGGCCTATGGTATGCAATTAAAATGGCTTGTTCTTTGGGACTTCCCTGGTGGTCCAGTGATTGAGACTCTGTGCTCCCTACACACGGGGCACAGGTTCAATCTCTGGTTGGGGAACTAAGCTCCCCCATGCTGCTGGTGTGCCAAAAATAAATAAAAGTAGTTTGTTTTATTTGATTATAAATGTCATATGTGTGGGCGTCCCAGGTGGGTGCTGTTTGTAAAGAACCTACCTGCCGGGACTTTCCTGCTGGTCCAGTGGCTAAGACTCGGCGCTCCAATTCGGAGGGCCCAGGTTCATACCCTGGTCAGGGAACTAGATCCCACATGCTGCAATTAAAAGATCCTGCATGCCACTGCGGAGACTAAAGATCCTGCAGGCTGCAACTGAGACCTGGCGCAGCCAAACAAATAAATAAAATGATAAGTATATATATAAAAAAAAGAACCTACCTGCCAATGCAGGAGACCTAAGATATATGTGGGTTCGATCCCTGGGTCAGGAAGATCCCCTGGAAGAGGGTTGGCATGGCAGCCCACTCCATTATTCTTTCCTGGAGAATCCCAAGGACAGAGGACCCTGGCGGTCTACAGTCCATAGGGTTGCAAAGAGTTAAGCATGACTGAAGCAACTTAGCACACACATGCGTAATATATGTTCATCGTAGAATATACAGAAAAATATTCATATAACTCAGAAGGCTTTTATTAGAGTGACCTCTGCCTCTGAAGGATGAATAGCTAAAACTGAAAAAAGAAATAAGACTTTAAAAATCTCAGAGCAACTTTTCCCTAGGAATCTGGTCCTCTGTTTGGCCATCTGCTTGTGCATGGACAGAGATGATCTTTCTGTTAACAAATGCAAGGCAGGCAGGCAAGGACATGGACGATACAAAACAGGAGACAGCCAGAGAAAGCTCTTCTTTTTGATTTTTACATGCATTTTCCTACTTCCATTTGAGCTGAGATGAGTCTGGTGTATTTGAAAATTCACTTCAAAGGAAATAATAAAATCTTGGTGCAAGAGAAATTGAGATGCTTTCCAATTTCCCAACTTCAATAAAAGCTCCCTGGCATGTCTCTGAAAGTCACTCTGGACAGGAAATTGACAGCAATGGTTCATTTCCAAGGGGGTGAGGGAGGGGATGTTGAAGGTAGCACCCAGCTGGAGCCAGTAGAGCACAGGGACAGGGAGAAACTGGTCTGTTAGCAGTGGGTGCCAAGCTTGCAAAGCTCTGTGTGCAAAGACCATGGCTAATTGTGGTCATGGTGCTGTTATGAAATATCTGAGCAGGGAGTGGCAACTTCTGAAGCTTCCAGCAGCATGATACTTACTATCAAAGGATTGTAAAAATCGATACTTACTATCTAAGGACTGTCCAAATCATTGACTTGGGAGAGCCTCTCAAATGGAAACAATAGGTGTCATTGTGTCTAGTCAGTGGATCCAGGTTATCCATGTGATTTAAGGTGAAAGGCATGGCAACCCACTCCAGTATTCTTGCCTGGAGAATCCCATGGACAGAGGAACCTGGCAGGCTACAGTTCATAGGGTCACACATAGTCAGACACGACTGAAGTGACTTAGCACATACACAAAGCAACAAGATCAGCCAGGAACAATCTCTCTGCTTGTGCCCCTGGCGTGTATGCTCACTCCCCTCAAAGAACCCATTGTTCTGGTCATCTCCTAACTTCTTCTCCCCAGATTGCATTGTTTGGCTTCTGATGACCCCTCAAACTTAACTTGGTTTTCATGGTGGTCTGGGTTTCTCAGGCATCAGGATATTGGTCTGCCCAGCCTGACTCTATTCTGGCACACTCTCTTGACTCCACATCTTCATTCACCCAGACCCTCTGGGACTCTTCCAAGAAAATGAATGAATTCCAATAAAGGATGGTAGTCAAGGATTAATTCCATGTTGATTGGATGTGCTAAGTTGCTTCAGTCGTGTCAAATTCTTTGGGACCCCAGGGACCGTAGCCTGCCAGGTTCCTCTGTCCATGGGATTCTCCAGGTAAGAATACTGGAGTGGGCTGCCATGCCCTCCTCCTGGGGATCTTCTCAAACCAGGAATCGAACACGTGTCTTTTTGGTCTCCCGCATTGGCAGCTGGGTTCTTTACCACAAGCGCCATGTCGATTGGATGGAAAAGGACAAATGACTAAGACCAGTCAATTTGACTGGATTCAAGGCTAAGAGTCGTGCCCATTGGGGGAAATGAAGGGTAAATCAGATCCAGCAGGATCTGGGCAAGCCAGACAAACGCTCCACACATTGACCCTCATCCATAGGTTCCAGATTGAGTCTCACAAAGGGTCACAGTCATTACCCAGATGCAGGTTGAGAGGCTGGTGTGAGAACCCTAAAGCTGGAACTTGCATGCCTGGTTTATGGCCCCAGGCTCTATTATGATCCCAGGTGTCTCAGTAGTAAAGAACCTGCCTGCCAAGACAGGAGATGCCTAGAGACAGGGATTTGATCCCTGGGTCAGGAAGATCTCCTGGAGAAGGAAATGGCAACCCCCTCCAATATTCTAGCCTAGACAATCCCATGGAGAAAGGAGCCTGGCTGGCTACCGTCCATGGGGTTGCAAAGAGCCAGGCCTGACTGACACAGGAGACCTGAGGTCTGTACACCTGGAAGGAAGCAGGGGTATAGAATAGTCAGAAACTCATAGCTGTCCACTGCCACGCATCTTCTACAGCCACACTTCCTCCCTTATATGTATTTCTCGAAATTCTGTCGCTGAACAATCCAGTATTCCTGTACAACTGAAAATACTCCCACCTCTTTACCAAAAAAGAGCAAATTAAACTATCACTCGTGTGTCCAAGTTCCATGTTCTGAATCTCGGCTTGATATTTCCTTCGCCTCCACTTCTGCGTGAGCCTGTCTGGATCTTCAGCCGTCTATGAAGTAGATGGTTAATTTAACTACCACCCACCCAGCCTCCACACCGTGTGAGGCGAAAGGAAGAGAGAAGAAGAGGGAAATTAATTAAAATACAAAAAGGCATGTTTGTTGTCAGCCACAATGGATTAAAAAACAGAGACAGCACTTCACTGACAAAAGTCCGTATAGTCAAAGCTATGGTCTTTCCAGTAGTCATGTAAGGATGTGAGAGCTTGACCATAAAGAAGGCTGGGCACCAAAGAATTGATGTTTGGACCTATGGTGCTGGAGAAGACTCTTGAGAATCCCTTGGACTTCAAGGAGATCAAACCAGTCAATCCTAAAGGAAATCAACCCTTCCAATGAATATTCATTGGAAGGATTGATGCTGAAGCTGAAACTTCAATACTTTAGCCACCTGATGTGAAGAGCTGACTCACTGGAAAAGACCCTGATGCTGGGAAAGATTGAGGGCAGGAGGAGAAGGGGATGACAGAGGATCAGATGGTTGGATGGCATCACAGATTCAGTGAACATGAGCCTGAGCACACCCCAGGAGATGGATGGACTGGGAAGCCTGGTGGGCTTCAGTCTGTGAGGTCACAGAGAAGGATATGACTTAACGACTGAACAACAGCTCACCCGTCTCTGTCTCCACCTGCATGTCTGTTGGTCCATGTACAAAGTGAGCTCCTGGTCTTCCCTTAAGTCCTGTGCAAACTTCCCATCTCTGTGGCTTAGACTGGAAACCTTAGGGGCATCCTTGACATCCTCTCTTTCTTAATGAAGTCACTCAGTCGTGTCCGACTCTTTGCGACCCCGTGGACTGTAGCCCACCAGGCTCCTCTGTCCATGGGATTCTCCAGGCAAGAATACTGGAGTGGGTTGCCATTTCCTTCCCCAGGTGATCTTCCCAACCCAGGGATCGAACCCAGGTCTCCCACATTGCGGGCAGACGCTTTAACCTCTGAGCCACCAGGGAAGCCCTTTCTTAAGCTGTATCAAATCCTATAGCAAGTCTCAGTGGTTTTACTTTTAAAGTACATCCAGCATCCAACCAACTGGCACCCTTCCTGGTTACAACCCTGACGCAGACACCGCCAGCTCTTGCCAGGACTGCTGCATAGGCTGCCAAATAGCTTAGCGTGCTTGCCTGCTCCTCCTCTTGCCCACTGTAGACTTACTGTCAACACAGCGGATAGTGAACCCATGAAAAGGGCATCGTATCAAAAGACACCATCCTGCCCTAACCTCCAGCGGCTTCCAGCAGTCTCCATAGAAACCAAGCCCCTCATCACACCTGGAGGGCATCTGTGATCTGGCATTCATGAGTCTGACTGTGGCTTCCTCCCCCATCCATCTCACCCTACTCCAGCCACCCCGCCTCTTCACTGCTCCTCCAACAGGGCTGGCTTATCCCACCACATGGTCATGCACTGCCTAGCCCTTCCACTTGGAAATAGCCACATAGCTTGTTCCTTTGCGGCCTTCAGATGACACCTTCTTAGGGATGTCTGCTCTGATGACAGGGTTTAATATCATCAGCCTTCTCCAAGACCCAGTTTCCCTTCTCTGTCTTTATTTTCCCCTGTACTCCTTACCACGTTTTCTCATGATATACATTTTATTTATTTCTGTGGAATTACCTGCATCTCTTTAAGAATTTTCCACAGTCAGACACAACTGAGCAACTGAACAACAGCAACAACGTTATCCACCCAAACTCCATGCAGAAAGGGAGTTGTGCTTTATTCATTACTTTGCTCTGTTGGCTGCCGAGGTAACACAGTGGTAAAGTATCTGCCTGCCAATGCAGGAGACACAGGAGATGTGGGTTTGATCCCTGAGTCCGGAACGTCCCCTGGAGTAGGAAATAGCAACCCACTCCAGTATTCTTGCCTGGAAAATTCCATGGATAGAGGAGCCTAGCGGACCACAGCCCATGAGGGTCACAAAGAATCAGACGTGACTGACTAGACATTCACATCA
>SJYQ01096369.1:2568961-2602064 GCA_006410935.1 Redunca redunca
TGAGCCACCAGGGAAGCCCTTTCTTAAGCTGTATCAAATCCTATAGCAAGTCTCAGTGGTTTTACTTTTAAAGTACATCCAGCATCCAACCAACTGGCACCCTTCCTGGTTACAACCCTGACGCAGACACCGCCAGCTCTTGCCAGGACTGCTGTATAGGCTGCCAAATAGCTTAGTGTGCTTGCCTGCTCCTCCTCTTGCCCACTGTAAACTTACTGTCAACACAGCGGATAGTGAACCCATGAAAAGGGCATCGTATCAAAAGACACCATCCTGCCCTAACCTCCAGCGGCTTCCAGCAGTCTCCATAGAAACCAAGCCCCTCATCACACCTGGAGGGCATCTGTGATCTGGCATTCATGAGTCTGACTGTGGCTTCCTCCCCCATCCATCTCACCCTACTCCAGCCACCCCGCCTCTTCACTGCTCCTCCAACAGGGCTGGCTTATCCCACCACACGGTCATGCACTGCCTAGCCCTTCCACTTGGAAATAGCCACATAGCTTGTTCCTTTGCGGCCTTCAGATGATACCTTCTTAGGGATGTCTGCTCTGATGACAGGGTTTAATATCATCAGCCTTCTCCAAGACCCAGTTTCCCTTCTCTGTCTTTATTTTCCCCTGTACTCCTTACCATGTTTTCTCATGATATACATTTTATTTATTTCTGTGGAATGACCTGCATCTCTTTAAGAATTTTCCACAGTCAGACACAACTGAGCAACTGAACAACAGCAACAATGTTATCCACCCAAACTCCATGCAGAAAGGGAGTTGTGCTTTATTCATTACTTTGCTCTGTTGGCTGCCGAGGTAACACAGTGGTAAAGAATCTGCCTGCCAATGCAGGAGACACAGGAGACGTGGGTTTGATCCCTGAGTCCGGAACGTCCCCTGGAGTAGGAAATAGCAACCCACTCCAGTATTCTTGCCTGGAAAATTCCATGGATAGAGGAGCCTAGCGGACCACAGCCCATGAGGGTCACAAAGAATCAGACGTGACTGACTAGACATTCACATCACTTTGCCCCTTGTCCCAGACAGTGCTTGGTAGAGGGGAGGCATTCAGTCAGTCTTTGCTGAATGAATGAATGCTTGAACTGCTTATGGAAGCAGAGCTGATGCTCCAGCAGTCTGGAATGCTTCTCTTTTCCTGTGCCCTTTCCACGTTCCCTCACCTTTTCCCCGCCTGGAGCTGGTGGAGGGCTCTTGGGCAGCTGAGGGTAACCCACATCTGCGTTCTTACTCCCTGAAGGACCTGTCCAAGCAGAGTGGCCGTCGTCTCCCCTCACCCTCGACTGCAGGTCAGAGTGATGCGACTGTCCCAGGGGATTCCCTGAGACACTTCCTGTTCCCCATTATATGACAGCAGCCCAGTTTTCCCTTGATACTTCGGTCGGTCATCTCAGCCAATGGGGTAAGCCACATTTGTCCCAGGGAGTGAATAACAGGAAATACCTAGGTGTTGTCCCAATTCCACTTTGTCCTAAAAGAGTCAAAATCGTGGGTACAGGAAGAAGACATTGCTAAATGGGTCATTCGGTACCTTCATGAATTGCTTCTCTCGAATTTTCTTCCCTGGTGCTGGACTCAAGCATTCTAGCTATGGAGGTGAGAGCACCATATGCTGAACCTTGAAGGTCTTGTCTTCCAACTGACTCTGCGATTGAGCCATCACCCATCTGTAAAGTCAGATTCTCCCGGGTGATAGGATTCATGATGAGAGTGGATCGCATGGGCACCAGCTCATTGCCTTTCTTCTCTGCCTGGGAGAACATTCTTTGGTCAGAAGCAATGTAGTGTGAGACAGTGAAAAACATATTCAGTAACTTGACAGATGACAGTGCTAGCGGAGAGGCCTGGCAGGCCAGGAAGCAGAAGCAAGATCAAATCCGGAGAAAAGGGCCGCTCTAGCAGAATAGAGCCCAGCCCTTTATTATAGGAGGGGCTCCGTGTGGCCAGCCTCCGCCCAGGGAGCGGCATGAACTCCTCCCAGTATGCTACCCTATCGCTGTTCCTTTTTGTTCAAGGCTGATTATGGATGTCAGTGTACGGTCAGTCTAGAGTGACAGCTGGTGACAGAAGGGCCTTGGCAGGAGGAGGTCCATTGTGCTGAGCCTGTTCTTAGCCTGCATCCTTAGACTCCTACGTTGCATGCCATTTTGTTTACTTGGTTCTTTCTTTTGGTGCTGCAGAGAAGGGGGATTGATACTGAAAAGAAGGCCAGTCTGTCCATCTAATTATTAAGCACCTTAATAGTAGGGGCCTTTTGGAGAACATCTATATTGATACAAATATTCTCATACTCTGGCCAAGTATAAAAGCTCTACCCCATATAATTCTTCCCCCAACTGCCTTGTCATCAGTATCCTGCTTCTTTCAAGTCCAGTTCTATCTTATCTCCTGGAATTCTTCGTTTGCCTTGTCTTGTCTGTATGTATAAGCAGCAGCCTAATTGAACTACAGAAATTCTAGGTGATCATGGGCAATAGCCTATGAATAATTAGCTGCTTTGTCATTGTTTATGATAATTTGGAGAAAGAAGAGTTCCAAGGAATGACAGGAATGCTGAAAAACAAGGTCAAATAGAACAAGAACCAAGGAAACTCCAAAGTCCAAGGAGCATGAATGTTGAGGGTCCTGCCAGAGGGCAGCTGCTGAAATAGATGAGCATTACCACCCTCATGGTCCTTGTCACAGCTCAAGATGCATATTCTGGTGCAGAGTATCTAATCAGTCCTGTCTGCGTGCCATATTTCTGCTTCTTGGCTGTTCCAGACTGTATCTTGTGAGAGAGAAGCAATTTCCCAAAAGGAGATCAAGGTGCCAGTCTCAAAGGTGAAGTGGACACTGAGCAGGCACAAGCTCTACAAATGTCCTCTACACTGGACTCCTTGGTCTACAGATTGTCAAGATGTTCAGACGTCTTTTGATCGTGGTGGTTGTGGTGGTTGGTAGGAGTGGAGTGATCATTACTCATGAATTTACATACAGAGTAGGTGCATATAAGATTCTTGGGGACTTTCCTGGTAGTCTAGTGGTTAAGACTTCACCTTCCAATGCAGGAGGTATAGGTTCAATCCCTGACTGGGGATCTAAGATCCCCAATGCCTGATGGCCCAAACCATGAAACAGAAGCAATAACATGACAAATTCAATAAAGACTTTAAAATGATCCACATCAAAAAAAAAAAAAATCTTTAAACAAATGGGAGATCTTTCCTTCCTCCCCCTTCTCTCTTTGCCCCCTTTCATCTCTGTGTCCACAGTCTGAGCTGCTGATCCCACTGTTTGATATGTGATAATCTCATATTCAGTTTCAGTTCAGTCGCTCAGTTGTGTCTGACTCTTTGTGATCCCATGGACTGCAGCATGCCTGGCTTCCCTGTCCATCACCAACTCCCAAAGCTTGCTCAAACTCCTGTCCTTCGAGTCAGTGATGCCATCCAACCATCTCATCCTTTGTCATCCCCTTCTCCTCCTGCACTCAATCCTTCCCAGAATCAGGGTCTTTTCAAGTGAGTCAGTTCTTTGCATCAGGAGGCCAAACTATTGGAGTTTCAGCTTCAGCATCAGTCCTTCCAATGAATATTCAAGACTGATTTCCTTTAGGATGGACTGGTTGGACCTCCTTGCTGTCCAAGGGACTCTCAAGAATCTTCTCCAGCACCACAGTTCAAAAGCATCAATTTTCCAGCACTTACCTTTCTTTATAGTTCAACTCTCATACCCATACATGACTACTGGAAAAACCAAAGCTTTGACTAGATGGACCTTTGTTGGCAAAGTAATGTCTCTGCTTTTTAATATGCTGTCTAGGTTGGTCATAGCTTTTCTTCCAAGGAGCAAGCATCTTTTAATTTCATGGCTGCAGTCATCTGTAGTGATTTTGGAGGCCAAGAAAATAAAGTCTCTTACTGTTTCCATTGTTTCCATATCTATTTGCCATGAAGTGATGGGACCAGATGCCTTGATCTTAAGTTTTTTGAATGCTGAGCTTTAAGCCAACTTTTTCACTCTCCTCTTTCACTTTCATCAAGAGGCTCCTTAGTTCCTCTTCACTTTCTGACATAAGGGTAGTATCATCTGAATATCTGAGGTTATTGGTATTTCTCCCAGAAATCTTGATTCCAGCTTATGCTTTATCCAGGCTGTCATTTCGCATGATTTACTCTGCGTATAAGTTGAATAAGCAGGGTGACAATATACAGCCTTGATGTACTGCTTCTCCAATTTGGAACCAGTCTGTTGTTCCATGTCCGGTTCTAACTATTGTTTCTTGATCTGCATACAGATTTCTCAGGAGGCAGGTCAGGTGGTCTGGTATGCTGCTGCTGCTGCTAAGTCACTTCAGTAGTGTCCGACTCCATGCGACCCCATAGGTGGTAGCCCACCAGGCTCCCCCATCCCTAGGATTCTCCAGGCAAGAATACTGGAGCAGGTTGCCATTTCCTTCTCCAATGCATACATGCATGCTAAGTTGCTTCAGTCATGTCCAACTCTGTGACCCTATGGACAGCAGCCCACCAGGGCTCCTCTCTCCACGGGACTCTCTAGGCAAGAATACTGGAGTAGGTTGCCATTTCCTTCTCCAGTGGTCTGGTATTCCCATTGCTTGAAGAATTGTCCCATTTGTTGTTATCTACACAGTCAAAGGCTTTGGTGTAATCAATAAAGCAGAAGTAGATTTTTTTCTGGAACTCTCTTGTTTTTTCAGTGATCCAACAGATGTTGGCAATTTGATCTCTGGTTCCTCTGTCTTTTCTAAATCCACCTTGAATATCTGGAAGTTGCTGAAGCCTGGCTTGGAGAATTTTGAGCATTACTTTACTAGCATGTGAGATGAGTACAATTGTGCAGTAGTTTGAGCATTCTTTGGCACTGCCTTTCTTTGGATTGAAATGAAAACTGACCTTTTCCAGTCCTGTGGCCACTGCTGAGTTTTCCAAATTTGCTGGCATACTGAGTGTAGCACTTTCTCAGCATCATCTTTTAGGATTTGGAATAGCTCAATTGGGATTCCATCACCTCCACTAGCTTTGTTCACAGTGATGCTTCCTAAGGCCCACTTGACTTCACATTCCAGGATGTCTGGCTCTAGGTGAGTGATCACTGATTATCTTGGTCGTGAAGATCTTTTTTGTACAGTTCTTCCATGTATTCTTGCCACCTCTTCTTAATATCTTTTGCTTCTGTTAGGTCCATACCATTTCTGTCCTTTATTGTGCCATGCTTGCATGAAATGTTCCCTTTGTATCTCTAATTTTCTTGAAGAGATCTCTAGTCTTTCCCATTCTATTGCTTTCCTCTGTTTCTTTGCATTGATCACTGAGGAAGGCTTTCTTATCTCTCCTTGTATATCTTTCCTTTTCTCCTTTGCCTTTCACTTCTTTTCTCAGCTATTTGTAAGGCCTCCTCAAACAACCATTTTGCATTTTTGCATTTCTTTTTCTTGGGGATGGTCTTGATCACTGCCTCCTGTACAATATCACGAACCTCTGTCCATAGTTCTTCAGGCACTCTGTCTATCAGATCTAATCCCTTGAATCTGTTTGTCACTTCCATTGTATAATCATAAGGGATTTGATTTAGGTCTCATGGTTTTCCCTACTTTCTTCAGTTTAATTTTGCAATAAGGGGTTCATGATCTGAGTCACAGTCAGCATCAGGTCTTGTTTTTGCTGATTGTATAGAGCTTCTCCATCTTTGGCTGCAAAGAATATAATCAATCTGATTTTGGTATTGACCATCTGGTGATGTCTATGTGTAGAGTCTTCTCTTGTGTTGTTGGAAGAGAGTGTTTGCTATGACCAGTGCATTCTCTTGGCAAAACTATGTTAGCCTTTGCCCTGCTTCATTTTGTACTCCAAGGCCAAATTTGCCTGTTACTCCAGGTATTGGTTGACTTCACACATGATAACAATTCCCGTGCATCTCAGGGGTGACCTTTGCCCCAGTGACCTGTACTCTCTCTTTTTAAGGACTGCCCTGACCTCAGGCACACACCTCAGAGCATACTGCCCATTTTTTGTTTTTGAGAAATTATGGCTGCCGTCTTTCCAGGCTCCTGGCCCAGCCTCTGCTTCTGATAACATTCCATCTCGTCTTTCTAGACTTGAAACCCCATCAAAGGCCGTCACAAAAGAAAGAGGTTAAAAAATCTCATAAGCGCCGGTGCCCAATCTGCTGGCAGGTTTTCACTAGGTCTTAATGAAGCTTGAGTCTGCTGTCCCCGAGGCCCTTTTTCGTTTCCACTTGATCTGGCTCAGCCTGCTCCTTAGCCCCGAGGTCCCGCAGAAGGGCTGGGAGATGGGCTCAGATGTCATGGAGAACTAAAGCTGGGGAATCGGGAAGGAGAGCAGAAGTAACTGGAAAAGACACCTTCTATGGCCTCCAAGAACCACGTCGCTGTGTCTGTAAGACATTTTCTCCACGGATGGTTGTCTGCTGAGCCTCAGCCTCTTGAGAAGGGCCCTGGCGAGGGAACACACACAGGCTGGGATGTCATTATTCACGGATTCTGTATTTAAGAATTCACCTACTGGCTCACTAAAATGTGTTTGTAATTCCCAAATCAATAAATAGTCACAGTATTTTGCACACACAGGCTGGGATGTCAGAGGGCCTCGGCTCCCGCTGCTGCTCGGGGCAGCCCACTAGCTCTGCCTCTTGTATATTTCCCCTCCAGCCGTGGCTCTTTCTTCTGTGGAGCCTTGTAAATAACAGTGTCTGAATAAGAACGGTTGTGCACAGACATGCACATTTATCATTCATGTGAACGGTTAGACACTCTGTCATGCATCTTACCTACATTATTTTATTTAATAGCCACATCTAGCTTTGGGGCTGAAATATGAGTGATCCTATTTTATCAATGAGCAAACTGAGTAGTTATGCCTTGTTTGGATAGCATCACCGACTCAGTGGACGTGAACTTGGGCAAACTCCAGGGGATAGTGAGGGCCAGGGAGGCCTGGCATGATGCAGTCCGTGGGGTCACAAAGAGTCGGACATGACTGGGCGACTGAACAACATCTCTTGCTTGAGCTGACATCAGAATCCTGTCGGACTCGAAAGCTTGCAGTGACTGGGTCGGTCTCCACTGCCTCCCAGCTGCGTTAGGGATGTCCAGTCGGGGGCAGGGCGGCCACTTCATCATCTCTGCTGCTCCATCCGAACATGTGCTTCATTTCCAGGCCTGTGAGTCTCGCTGACTCTGCACACGTGGGCCGAGCTGCCATGAGCAATATTTCGTCAGTGCTTGTCACTGAGAGCATTTTCATATGCTAATAAGTATTAATAATGCATGTTCAGTAATCTGCCTGGTGTTTTTCCCATCCTTGTTTCTAGCTGGGGGATGACATGGACCAGAGATGAACTCCCGGGAGACAAAGCCGAGCCATCTGCATAGCCCTTTCCAAGGAGGGCTTGGTAGGCTGAGTCTTTGCTGCTGAAGGTGGAGGGGTGGGCTGACAAGGCAAGGCCAGCCTTATCTGGGGACACACAGCCTTCATGCTCTGTGCTGGCAGCTAGGGAGATGCCCCTGTCTGCACTGTGATGGCACTCTGCTGTCGCCCATTTCTGTCTTATCTGACTTTTCACAGCGATAGTTTCAAATCCAGTGCCTTGGGATTTTCTGGATATTGTTGAGCCCGAGTAAACCCTCCCTGAGAAGTAGACCTCGCAGGTCATCAGGACTTTTCTTATTTAGGCTAATGTCTGCATTACCCTTGAGCTTGGAGGAATTTTCCAAGCCACTAATTTGTACTTTGCCAGGAGACAAGAGTGATGAGTGAGTGGTATTATTTTAGGCTTTCTAAATTGGAGCACTGCTTTTGGGTACTAGATGTTCTCAATTTCTTATTTCTTTCAACTCGGAGTTCTGGCAGTTTTGCTGTGTTCTTTAAAAGGGAAGTTAGGTTTTTCAGAGAAGTATTTCAGGCCCCTCTCCTCAACATGCTAAATGATGACTTTTGAGTCTGTGATATAATTCAACAAATATTTATCATGTGCCTATTAGTTGTCAGGCTCTGAGCTAAGTGCTACAGGGTGGGTACAACAACTGATGTATTCATTCCAACACCCAACGAATCATTCATACGTTTTTGAGCACTGATATTGAGCAGTTACTAGCAGATACTGGAGCTATTTGTCAATTAGGACTGTGTCTTGCTCCAAGTAATAGAAATAAGGGTTTCCCAGTATTAGTTGTTAGTCTCTATGATGTTTAGAATGATGTTTCTGCTCTCATTGAGCCTTTTCCTCATGATCTCAAGATGGCTGCTGCAGCTCCAGCCATAGCTTTCTATTTAGGGCAAGAGAGACAACACAGAGGATGGTGAAGAGAATTTAGAGGAGATGTTTTTGTAACTGAGCCTTTTGACGAACAGAGGGGGGTTGTTGGTTGCTGTTTTTTAAGGAATTCGGTAGGTAAAGAGAACTGGAAGCCATTAGCCAGCATGTCCTGCAGAAAGCCTGGGCATTGCCTGGGCAGAGCTGAAGGTACAGGAACACCAGGTACTAGGAAAGAGGCTACAGTCATTTCTCCACCATCTAGACCAACTCAACTCTCCACTAAGTTAAGGATGTTACTG
Source organism: Redunca redunca (assembly GCA_006410935.1). Classification (NCBI taxonomy): domain Eukaryota; kingdom Metazoa; phylum Chordata; class Mammalia; order Artiodactyla; family Bovidae; genus Redunca; species Redunca redunca. Next base: position 2,577,555 of record SJYQ01096369.1, read on the forward strand.
AAGGTTCCCTAGACTCTTTACTGTCTCGGGCATTCTAGTGAATTTCTCCTGTATGAATTCCCTATGGACTCTGAGTTAACCTTCCCCAGAAACCCAAGGCTGGCATTCCCATGGAAGAAGAATATAAAGCATCTTCCATGCTCTCTCTCTACCAGGGAACATGTCACAAATCCAGTCAAATCAGGGCCCCATCCTTAGGATCTCATTTAACCTCAATTACTCCCTAGAGACCCCATCTCCAAAGTTAGCCATGCTGGGGGCTAAGACTTCAGCATGTGAATTTGGGAGGATCACAAACATTCAGTCCATAAGAATAGCCTTCTCATTCATTCTCAGAGGAGAAGAACTCAAGTCATTATTCACCATCTGCCCCACAGAGGAGCAGAGCATGTGGCATAAAAGAGAAGTTCACGTCTGTCCAAGAAAAAGGTCTTTTCCCCAACTCCAAGGACACTTCTAGTTACAAGCATCACGCCCATCCCATTGTAGATGTTCATTCATATCGTTTTTCCTAAGTATTTATTTTATTTATTTATCTGGCTCTGTTGGGTGTCAGTCATGGCACATGGGATCCTTAGTTGGGGCATGTGAACTCTTAATTTCAGTGTGTGGAATCTAGTTCTCTGACCAGGGATTGAACCCAGGTCCTGTGTGTTGGGAGTGTGGAGTACTAGCCACTGGACCACCAGGGTAGTCTCTCACTAATATTTAATAAATTAATATGTGGCATGCCGTCCATAACATTGCTCTGACTATTGCGGCGCTAATGAAGTGATGAACATAGGAAGATCTGTGTAGCAGTAAACGTGACAGCCTGGAAAGACAGGCAAGTCAGCCTAGAAATGTTCCAAATCAGGCACCGCATAAAGGTTTCTCCAGGGGAGAGATTCCCCATACCTACCTGTACCTTGCAATCATTTTATGACTCATCTAGGTGGATGTACAGACAGGATTATTGGCTCAAGGATATGCTGATTTCATAACTGCATCAGTGGTTAAGAAAATGTCATTAATTATTGTTGTTGTTTAGTCGCTAAGTTGTGTCTGACTCCTTGCGACCCCATGGACTGTAGCCTGCCAGGCTCCTCTGCCCATGAGATTTCCCAGACAAGATTACTGTAGCGGGTTGCCGTTTCCTTCTCCAGGGGATCTTCCCAACCCAGGAATCTTTACCCACTGAGTCACCTGGAAAGTCCCTTATTAATTATTAGCTCCAAACAAAATGCAAAATACACAAACTTTTCTGGGGATCAAAGCCTGACTTCAGTTGTTTTCCCCTAAGTTGTGAAAGGCAATTGAAAGATTGATTGAGGTGGTGGGAGGGGAAGAGGGGATATGGAATCACCCATCTGGAAGGACACAGCTGTGGGAAGCAGTCACAGGGCCACTGTGGGAAATTTGTCTTGAATCGCTGTTCCACCCTTTGCTGTTTTCATGACCCCAGTCAAGGACTTAAATGTCTATGATACTCATTTTGTAAAAGCTAATATTTCCTTCCCCACCGGGTTGTCGTAAGGCTCAAATCAGATCATTTTTCTACAGTTCTTAACATCATGCCTGAGACTTCACCGGTAAGCTCGGTTAGTTCTATCTGAATATGTAATAACACAAATCATCTGATATACTTTTCAGAACATGGCCATGGAGATTGCACAAATTAGGATGCTGAGAGGGCACTTTGCTCTTTAGAGGAAAACGTTTGTCCTCCAAATGTATTACTTTGAAATAAATCAGTGAGTTTCCGTCTCTCGAAGTGGGACAGTTAGATACAGGTTCGCGCTTGTGATTTTAATCTGAGACCCAGAAGCCACTGTAGATGTTGTCAGAAAGGGATTTAACACAGGGAATTAGGTGCTGAACAGGGAAAACCTCAGACTTTTCCTCCTGGGTTTACTGGTTACTCCAACATGACTGCCTTACTCAACGATTCTGATACTAGATATTTGGGGCTTTTTTCCCAACCCTACTAGTCAAATCTCTGACATCAGCTGGGTATCCTCCAATTGAACCGAATTCTGATGTTATTTACCTGGAGACAGAATGAGATCTCACAGGTTAGGGCTTAGTCCTACAGGGCCTCCCCTGGCGGTCCGTGGTTAAGACTCTGAGCCGCCAGTGCAGGGGTGAGTGCTGGATCCCTGGCTGGGAAACGAAGATCCCACGTGCCTCACAGCTTGGTCAAAAGACTGGGGCAAAAAGAAAAAAGGCTTCGTCCTACAACATTGCCTGCCTCCCTCTCCTTCAAATGTCAATTGCAAATCCAAGTTGTCACCTGTGCCTGACTGATGGGGCTATAAATTGCACATTCCCACATTCCCATGACTCCCTCTTCAGGCTTGATGAACTGGCTAGAGCAGCTCACAGAACTCATGAAATCAGTTACTTACGTTATTAGAAGATACGTTACTAAAGTTTACTAAAGGATATGGGGCTTCCCTTGTGGCTCCGTGGTAAAATATTGGCCTGCAATGCAGGAGACATGGGTTTGATCCCTGGGTCAGGAAGATCCCCTGGAATTGGAAATGGCGCCCCACTCCAGTATTCTTGCCCAGGAAATCCCATGGACAGAGAAGCCTGGCAGGCTATAGTCCATGGGGCTGCAAAGAGCTGGACATGACTGAGCACTGTAAGTCACTACATCATAGGTGCTCCATGGAACTTTGGCAAAACTGGGGGTGCAGACACAAGGCGAAATCAACAATGATCCTAGGAAGTCAGGCAGTTGCAGGAATTGTAAAAAACAGGCACCCAGAGCCAGTGATTCACTGGAGAAAGCTTGGGAAACACTGCAAAACACACAGCCATGTGCGGAAATCTATTCACCTGCCCGCCGATGTCCAAGCCTTATGACTGTTCCCGCTTCCCTCCCACCTACCACGTCTGATGTGAGTTCTCATCACGGGCAGAATCTAAGTAGGAATCCAGTTGACAGGGGACCTGGGAGATGTAGTTTTCAGGCTCCCTGGCATTGGTTGCACAGAGAAAGCTTAGAAGGGCCAGATACTGCCGGATACCAAACGATAGTTGATCCTCATTATTCATGGATTCTGTATTTAAGAATTCACCTACTGGCTCACTAAAATGTGTTTGTAATTCCCAAATCAATAAATAGTCACAGTATTTTCGCAGTCATTCGAAAAGCAACAAAAAATCGGAGTTGCCAACAAGCGCTTTCCCAGCTGAGGCTGAACAAGAGGCAATCTGCCTTCTTGTTTCAGCTCTCAAGCTGTGAATAAGTATCCTTTCCATGGTCTGTTTAATGCCACATGTGAGTATGAGTGTGTGTGTGTGTGTGTGCTTTTTCCATTGGTGATTTTGCTATTTTAAAATCACCCCCAAGCACTGCTGAAGGGTGATCTGGTGTTCCTACATGTTCCTACGTGCAAGAGAACTGGGATGTGTTAGATAAGCTGGATTCAGGCCTGAGTTACTCTGCTGTTGTATGGTAACGAATGAACGGTATATAGTAACCCCAGTGTCTTTAAGCAGAAACACATAGAAAACAAGGTTCTGTATTGATCGGTTGATGGATATGTAGCCAGAGGCTTGCAGTAGCCTGACTGTATGTACGCTAGGGGCAGTGATTCAAAATTCGCTAATTCGGCACTTGCTGTGACTTTAGTGAGTAAGCACTCGGTCACTCAGTCATGTCCAATTCTCTGTGACTCCATGGACTGTAGCCCACCCAGCTCCTCTGTCCATAGAATTATCCGGGCAAAAATACTGGAGTAGGTTGTCATTTCCTTCTCCAGGGGATCTTCCCAACCTAGGTACAGAACCTGCATTTCCTGCGGCTCCTGCATTGGCAGGCACGTTCTTTATTACTGAGCCACGTGGGAAGCCCTTACAGTGAATGAGTGAGTAACTACCTCAAATGGCTGGTGAGAATCAAGTGTAGTATTTAGTGCCCAATGGGAGAGGCGACCACTGCATCTTTGATAAATTTCTGAGCTTGTAGTTTCCTTTGTGGTGGTGACACCAAGAGACAAACTGAGGCTCAACATTTGATATCTTAGGGCATCCCTGTGAGTATATCCAGATAAGAAAGAAAGCGATTTACATGCCTTGACATACTCAAGATCTTCCCACATTCACAAGTAGGAGCTGGCTTTGAAATTTAGACTCTAGAATTTCCAGCATGGTTTTTCCAAGTCTGTGTACCATTTCTTATAGATTCTTTCCTTTTTTTTTTTTAAAACCACTTCTAAGATTAAACAACTGCCTGGATGGCCAATGTTTTTCAAACTTGAAAAGAAGAAAGATAAAAGAATTCATGCTGTCACCTGCGGGAAGGGAGGGAGCTACCAGGCTTGCCCACAGTCCTCCGGCAGTAAGTTTGTCCTTGTTTTACATATGAAACACTCAAAGCCAGAGAGGGTTAAGAGGTTTGCCTGAGGCCACCGTGAGGTCAGAAAACCTGCCTACCTCAGTGCCTTTCCTTTTTGCTTGGTTGCTTTAAAATACAATTCAATTGCTTGTAAAATAAGGAGTTGAACTAGCTGATCTCACAGGTCTCTTAGAAATCTAAAATTCCATGACTCTGGCATTCACTGAAGTTTTAACGCTTGTTTAACACTGTGCTTGGGGCTGGAACTGACCTGGTGAGGGAAGATATGAAAAGAGAACACACTGAATACGCCCCAGAGTCTGCACACAGGTTTGTTGTTTTGTTGTTTAGTTGTTCAGTGGTGTCTGACTCTTTGCGGCCCCATAGACTGCAGCACGCCAGGCTTCCCTGTCCTTCACTATCTCCTGGAGTTTGACCAAACTCATGTCCATTGAGTTGGTGATGCCATCCAACCATTTCATCCTCTGTTGCCCCCTTCTCTGCTTGCCCTGTCTTTTCCACCATCGGGGTCTCTTCCAATGAGTCAACTCTTTGCATCAGGTGGGGCCAAAGTAACGGAGCTTCATTTTTAGCATCAGTCTTTCCAGAATATTCAGGGTTGATTTCTTTTAGAACTGACTGGTTTGATCTCCTTGCAATCTAAAGGGCTCTCGCTCAGCCTTCTTTATGGTCCAGCTCTCACATCCATACATGACTACTGGAAAAACCCTAGCCTTGAGTATACAGACCTTTGTTGACAAAGTGATGTTTCTGCTTTTTAATAGGCTGTCTAGGTTTGTTGTAGTTTTTTCTTCCAAGGATCAAGTGTCTTTTAATTTTGTGGCTGCAGTCACCGTCTGTAGTAATCAGTGATTTTGGAGCCCAAGAAAATAAAATCTGCCACTGTTTTCACTTTTTCCCATCTATTTGCCATGAAGTGATGATACTGGCTGCCATGATCTTAGTTTTTTAAATGTTGAGTTTTAAGCCAGCTTTTTCACTCTCATCTTTCACCCTCATCAGGGGGTTCTTTAGTTCCTCTCCACTTTCTGACAGTAGAGTTGTGAAAGTGTTATTCACTCAGTAGTGTCTGACTCTTTGTGACCCCATGGACTGTAGCCCACCAGGCTCTTAAAAGCAAGTAATGTTAGTCCTCTAGTTTTCTAGTTTTTTTTTCTTAGTTGTTTTGGCTATCCTAAGTGCTTTGCATATCCATATAAATTTAGAATCTATTTTTCAGTTTCTTTGTAAAAAGCATTTTTTAATTTGAATTCAAATTGCCAGTGTTCACTTATAGTCCTTAAAATTATGGTGACTTTTGTCTTATAGCCTTCAACCGTTCTAATCTCACTTATTAAGTTTTCAGAGCTTTCATCCCTTTTTCTACATCAGTTCCTCTACCTTCTTAGTTTCTGTACATGGGGCCCGTGAATCAAACTGATAAGAAAAAGATTAATAGAAAAAGAAATAGAATTTTAATTAATATTTAAAATTTTACATCTGTGGGGGATACAAAGGAAAGAAGTAAAAACCCACAGAAGCGGATGGACTTGGAAGCTTATATACCATTTTAACCAAGTGTGATAAGGAGATGGAGATAGACAAAGGAAAGGGGAATTGAGGCTCCTCAGATCAGTTCAGTTCAGTCCAGTCACTCAGTCGTGTCTGACTCTTTGCGACCCCATGGACTGCAGCATACCAGGCCTACCTGTCGATCACCAACTCTGGGAGTTTACCCAAACTCATGTCCTTTGAGTCGGTGATGCCATCCAACCATCTCATCCTCTTTTGTCCCCTTCTCCCCCTGCCTTCAATCTTTCCCAGCATCAGGGTCTTTTCAAATGAGTCAGCTCTTCGCATCAGGTAGCCAAAGTATTGAGGCTTCTAGGGGTAGTAAATTGTGGCATGGTAAATATCTGGGGAAGCTAATGGAAGATAAGGGTTATTTTAGTAATGTTTGTTTGTACAGACTCTTCTTGATCCTGGCTTTCTGTCTTCTTCATTGCCATAAAACTCCCCTGGAGAAGGGATTTATAGCAGTGACCTCCTTTCTCTGAAGCTTCTACTTTTAGTCAGATAAGGGAAACTCCACGGAGTCTTCTTTCTGCATCTGTTGATTCTCGATTGCCTTCATCTTGAAACAATCCTTATGCCACAGTGGCACACGTTGGGGTGGCTTTTTCTGGCCCCCTTCACAATCATGTCATCTGTAATAAAGACAGTTTTACTTCATTCTTTCCAATCCGCATGTCTTTTCTTTCTTTTTATTACCTGATCACACGGCTAGAGCCTCTGCTGCTGCTGCTGAGTCACTTCAGTCATATCCGACTCTGTGCAACCCCGTAGACGGCAGCCCACCAGGCTCCCCCATCCCTGGGATTCTCCAGGCAAGAACACTGGAGTGGGTTGCCATTTCCTTCTCCAATGCATGAAAGTGAAAAATGAAAGTGAAGTCACTCAGTCATTTCCGACTCTTAGCGACCCCATGGATCACAGCCTACCACGCTCCTCCATCCATGGGATTTTTCAGGCAAGAGTACTGGAGTGGGGTGCCATTGCCTTCTCCACTAGAGCCTCTAAGCTAAGTTAAGCTAAGTCACTTCAGTCGTGTCCAACTCTGTGCGACCCCATAGACAGCAGCCCACCAGACTCCCCTGTCCCTGGGATTCTCCAGGCAAGAACGCTGGAGTGGGTTGCCATTTCCTTCTCCTAGAGCCTCTGGTTAGAGCTAATATTTCTGTCTTGTTCCTGATGTTAGGAGGAAAGTGTTCAGCTTTTCACCATTAAGAATGATGTTAATTCTATTTCCAGATTTTTAAGGAATCTCCACACTGTTCTCCATAGTGGTTGTACTAGTTTCCATTCCCACTAACAGTGTAAAAGGGTCCCCTTTTCTCCACACCTTCTCCAGCCTTTATTGTTTGTAGACTGTTTGATAGCAGCTATTCTGACTGGTGTGAGATGGTACTTCGTTGTGGATTTGATTTGCATTTCTCTGATAATGAGTGATGTTGAGCATCTTTTCATGTGTTTATTAGCCATCTGTATGCCTTCTTTGGAGAAAATGTCTGTTTAGTTCTTTGGCCCACTTTTTGATTGGTTATTCATTTTTCTGGTATTGAACTGCATGAGCTACTTATGTATTTTGAAGATTAATTCTTTGTCCATTGTTTCATTTGCTATTATTTTCTCACATTCTGAAAGCTGCCTTTTCACCTTGCTTATAGTTTCCTTCATTATACAAAAGGTTTTAAGTTTAATTAGGTCCCATTTTTTTATTTCTATTACTCTGGGAGGTGGGTCATAGAGGATCTTGTTGTGATTTATGTCAGAGCATGTTCTGCCTATATTTTCCTTTAAGAGTTTTATAGTTTATGATCTTACATTTAGATCTTTAATCTATTTTGAGTTTATTTTTGTGTATGATGTTAGAAAGTTTTCTAGTTTCATTCTTTCACAGGTGGTTGACCAGTTTTCCCTGCATCGCTTGTTAAAGAGATTGTCTTTTCTCCATTGTATATTCTTGCCTTTGTCAAAGATAAGGTGTCCATAGGTGCATGGATTTATCTCTGGGCTTTCTGTTTTGTTCCATTGATCTATATTTCTGTCTTTGTACCAGTACCATACTGTCTTGATGAATGAAGCTTTGTAGTATAGTCTGAAGTCAAGAAAGTTAATTCCTCCAGTTCCATTCTTCTTTCTCAAGATTGCTTTGGCTATTTGAAGTTTTTTGTGTTTCCATACAAATTGTGAAGTTATTTGTTCTAGTTCTGTGAAAAATACCATTGGTAGCTTCATAGGGATTGCATTGAATCCATAGATTTCTTTGGGTAGTATATTCATTTTCACTATATTGATTCTTCCAATCCACGAACATGGTATATTTCTCCATTTATTTGTATCATCTTTGATTTCTTTCACCAGTGTTTTATAGTTTTCTATATATAGGTCTTTTGTTTCAGCACTGTTTACAATAGCTAGGACATGGAAGCAACCTAGATGTCCATCTGCAGATGAATGGATAAGGAAGTTGTGGTACATATACACAATGGAATATTACTCGGGTATAAAAAAGAACACATTTGAGTCAGTTCTAATGAGGTGGATGAAACTGGAGGCTATTATACAGAGTGAAGTAAGTCAGAAAGATAAATACCCATATAGTATATTAATGCATATATATGGAATTTAGAAAGACAGTAATGATGAGTCTATATGTGAGACAACAAAAGAGACAGATGTAAAGAACAGACTTTTGGTCTATGTGGGAGATGGTGAGGAAGAGATGATTCGAGAGAATAGCATTGAAACATGTATATTACCACATGTAAAATAGATGACCAGTGCAAGTTCAATGCATGATGCTGGGCACTCAGAGCTGGTGCTCTGGGAACAACCCAGAGGGATGGGGTGGGAGGGAGGTGAGAGGGGTTTCAGGTTTGGGGGACACGTGCAACCGTGGCTGATTCATGTCAATGTATGGCAAAAACCACCCCAATATTGTAAAGTAATTAGCCTCCAATTAAAATTAATTAATTAATTTTTTAAAAAAGAATGATATTAGCTTTAGGTTTAGATGTCTTTACCAAAGTAAGAAAGTTTCTCTCTCTTCCAAAGTTGTTGAGAGTTATCTGCTGTGGATGTTGGATTTTTTTCCAGTAAAACCCAAAAAGTCTTTGGGTGACACAATTTCACAAAGAGTTGTTTTATGTTCATTTTTGTGTATTCTGTCATGTATGGTTAGATATTCTTAGAGGAGGGAAGGGGAAATTATGCACTTGTTCCCAGTATCATTTTTTTAACTTTTTAAAAATTCACTTATTTTTAGTTGGAGGATAATTGCTTTACAATATTATGTTAGTTTCTGCCATACATCAAGATGAATCAGCCATAGGTATACGTATATTCCTTCCCTCTTGAACCTCACTCTCACCTCCCACCCCAATATTATTAAAAAAAATATTTCTCCATCTATTAAGATGCTCCTGTGATTTTTCTTTTAAGTTTGTTAATATACTGAATCACATTGATTGATTTTCTAATGTGAAGGCTCCCCTCAGGAGTTTTTTTGTGTTTCCAAGATAAGTCATCATCCGTTTTCCTCCATTTATGTGGAGTGTTGGGCTGTGAGCCAGCGTAAGGTGGCAGCAGGAAGAAACTTTTAAGTCTCAAAGGTGAAAACCAAGTCTTATTGGTCAATCAGTCCCAGGACTCTGCACTGAACTGATTCAAAAAAGTTGATGAATTGAATTTGGCTGGAGAGTAGGGAAAGTTCTGGTGACAGCTTCATGGGTTTTGAAGAAGAAATAGAAGATACCCCTTAGAGACAGACAGATGTGGGGCTTTGGGCACCTTAGTGACACTGTTCACAGTTTGCTCTCATTGTGCTTGTGTGTGGAAGGGAAGATGCAGCAAAACATTGAGAACTTCCCCCGTATTCCTGGATTCCACTGGTCCTTGGTACATGACTCATCATCCTTTTTCATTTCTTCCCTGCAGTTACTTGAGTAATTAGCTTAAAATCCAAATATGATTCTATTGCTCTCTACCTTGTAACTCAGCTGCTTATGAAATAAAGTGTCTATCCTTTTAGCACACTGTTCATGGGGTTCTTAATGAGTATTCTTTGAAAGGACTGACGCTGAAATTCCAATACTTTTGGCCACCTGATGCAAATAGCTGACTTGTTGGAAAAGATTCTGATGCTGGGAAAAATTGAAAGCAAAAGGAGAAGGGGGCAGCAGAAGATGGGGTGGTTAGATAGCTTCACTGACTCAGTGGAGATGAATTTGAGCCAACTTTGGGCAAATAGTAGAAGACAGAGGAGCCTGGTGTGCTGTAATCCATGAAGTCACAAAAGTCAGACTTAGCGACTCAATAACAGTAACAACCCATTTAGCTTCTCTTACAAGGCCCTTTATATTCTACACCCAACCTACCTGTCCACGTCTTGCTTCCATTGCTTTCTAGGCACATCCAGTGACCCTGCTGGACAACATTTGTGATACTCAAAAAATGATAAACCTTCTCTCCAAGCCACTGCCTTTGTCTGCAATACTTTACCCTATTTTCAATCTCTTTGTGTCTCTCTCCTTTTGTAGTCTCAGGCTTAGAGTTATGTTAATGTCAGTTTTAATTCACGGCACACTGTCATCTGTGCAAGGGGTTGCCTCCAACTCCCCAGAGCCCCAAATGATGCTACAATGGATTTATGTGAAAATTTCCCTGGGAGATAGATGCTCAGAAGTTGAATTGCTGGCCAGAGTGCATTAGTGTACCTAATCTGACTAAACATTGACAGATTGTTCTACAGAATGGCTACTCCTATGTCTATATCCTCTGCATCTCAGAAGCACTTGGCATCATCCAGCTTTCTAAATTTCCCAGGCTGATAGGAATTAATTACTGTGATTTTGAATGTATCATCATATGCTCCTTGGTTTTTAAAATTTCCTCAATTCCCTGTTTATATCATTTGCCCTCTTTTTTCTTTTTGAAAAGCTTTTTTATTTTGTATTGGGTATAGCTGGTTAACAAACAATGTTGTGATAGTTTCAGGTGCCTAGTGAAGTTCAGTTCAGTTCAGCTGCTCAGTCGTGTCCAACTCTTTGCGATCCCATTTATGGCAGCACACCAGGCTTCCCTGTCCATTACCAACTCCTGGAGCCTGCTCAAACTCGTGTCCATTGAGTTGGTGATGCCATCCAACCATCTCTCCTCTGTATAGTAAAGGGACTCCTCATGCATATACAGGTATCCATTCTCCCCCAAACTCCCCTCCCATCCAGACTGCCACATAATCGGGCAGAGTTCCATGTGTTACTGTGTTCCTTGTTGGTTATTCATTCTAAACAAAGCAGTGTGTACATGTCCATACACTCCCTATCTCTTCCCTCTTTTTTTCTTCACCTAATATTCCCTTCTGTCTTCCTCACATGGTACTCAGTTCAAATGCTACCACCTCTCAGAAATGCCCCTTAATTATCTCTTCTCAGTGTTTGTGATATTTTATTTATACCTGTATTATATATATCATAATACACTGCCATCTATTCCCCTTTTTTTTCCTCCTATGCTAGAAAATGAGAAAAAAAAATAGATAATAATCCCATTTGTTTATCAAAGAACATAACACAGGGCCTGGTGCAAAGCTAGATCTCAGTTCTGTTTAATGAAAGAAAAAGAACTGGGCAATGAGATTAACAATATTCTTAGGCTAAATTAATCTCTGAAATTAGAGAGAATCCCAAAGAGAGCTGTAGATGATCCAATAGCATTAGGCATGTTGGAAACAGAGGACAGTTATGTTTTGAGGCCAACCCTATGTCTAATTCTTAAAGCAAACATCTGTTCCTTTTGATCTCCATCTAATCAAGCTGGGTAAACTCCCTGCTCTATAGCCATACACATTCACAGTGTTTGTTGACATTGGGCCAAAAGGCATCAAACTGAATTCAGATGATTGGAAGGACAGATTTGTGAACTCAGCATCTCAAGACACTGCCAAGTACATTCACATCAATTTGCAAAGCCACCATCCCTGTTAGAGGTGTCATCTTGAGGGGCCACATGTGGAGTTACAATAAGACAGATACAAGGGTTTAAATGTCACAGGGAGAAGAGTCAAGTATACCTTTGCTGGCAAAGGAGAAGGATGTTTCTATTCCTGATGCCCCATGTATGTGGTCAAGGTTGGCCTTGGAGCTGCATGATTAAGGATGAAAACTGGCCTCATTTCTTATGAGCAAGGCCCTGTGAGAGTTCCTATGGAGGGAAAGGCCTGACCAAAGGAGTTAAAACCCGTTCGTCTGTTTTGCAGCCCTTGAATGCTGAGTCCTCCTGACTCTGAGACTAGCCAGATCTTTCCATAGTGAGTCTGAGGATTGGCCCCACTCACTAGGGTTGGAATGTGGCTTTTGGGGTACCCATATCCTGCTGCTACGTTGGGGCATGGGGAGATGGTATTTGAATGAGCAGGAGGTTACCACTGACCTGAGAGGGCAGTGCCTCCTCTTGGCTTCCTGGAACTTCCACTGATGATAAGACACGCCAGGACTTGGGATGGAGAGGAAATTGGGGTTGAAGGGGGTCAAGTGTTGAACTGGTCCTTAGGAATTTATCAGTCTTAATAACTGATCTTGAAATAATTCATGGAATATCTGGAGCAGGCATCAACTGCCAGCTTGTCTGTTATGGATGACCAGTTTGGGATGAGAATGACCATAAATTGTGAGCCAGTAGGAGCACGATGTAAGGACAGTAGTCGTGTACAGATGTGAGAGTTGGACCATGAAGAAGGCAGAGTGCTGAAGAATTGATGCCTTTGAACTGTGGTGTTAGAGAAGACTCTTGAGAATCCCTTGGACAACAAGGAGATCAAACCAGTCCATCCTAAAGGAAATCAACCCTGAATATTCCTTGGATGGACTGATGCTAAAGCTGAAGCTCCAATACTTTGGCCACCTGATGTGAAGAGCTGACTCATTGGAAAAGACCCTGAAGCTGGGAAAGACTGAGGGCAGGAGGAGAAGGGGAAGACAGAGGATGAGATGGTTGGATGGCATCACCGATTCAATGGACATGAACTTGGGCAAACTCCAAGAGAGAGTGAAGGACACAGAAGCCTGGCATGCTGCAGTCCACGCACAACAGTCGGACACAACTTGGAAACTAAACAACAAGAGCACTTTGGCTGAGTGTGGGATTCCAGTTTTTCATACAATGCTGCCTCTCAGAAGACAAGGATGATTGTAATAGGATATTCAATTAACAGAATGTGTAACTGAGACCCAGAGAAGATAACTGTCCTTTTTTTAAAAAATTTTTATTTTATATTAGAATATAGCCAAATACCAATGTTGTGATAGTTTCAGGTAGACAGCAAAGGGACTTGGCCATACATATACAAATATCCATTCTCCCCTAAACTCCCCTCCCATCCAGGCTGCCACATAACATTGAGCAGAGTTCCCTGTGCTATACAGTAGTACCTTGTTGGCTATCCATTTTATTTTTTAAAATTATTTCTTTATTTTTGATTGTGTTGGGTCTTTGTGGCTGCACACAGACTTTCTCTAGTTGTGATGAGCAGAGGCTACTTTCTGCTCGGGTCACTCAATCTTCTCGATGCTGTGGCTTCTCTTGTTGCAGAGCATGAGCTCTAGGGCACACAGGCTTCAGTAGCTGCGATACATGGACTTAGTTGCCCCACAGGATGTCAGATCTTCCTGGAGGGATTGAACTTGTGTGTTCCTGCACTAACAGGCAGATTCTTAACCACAGGACCACCAGGGAAATCCAGTTATCCATTTTCAATATAGCAGTGTGTACATGTCAATCCCAAACTCCCCAAGTATCCCTCCCCCCCCCCCAGAGGATAATTTTTCTTGTCAAACATGTTCATTACTTGTTCATTCATTCATTCATTCATTCATCCAGTGAGCACTAAGTCAGGATCTATCATGCACCAATCCCTTTGCAGTCTTTGGAGACACAGCAAGAAACAGGAGACAGAATGGATCCTTGCACTCAGGAAGTGCACAGACCTAGTTTGTCAAGATTCCATGTGATTATAACCATGATGACGTGCTCTGAAAGATAAGAAGACAAGGCTGGGAGCGTGCAAATCAGGAAACTCCAACTAGTCTTGGAGTGGCCAGTGAGGTAGTGAGCTCACCCTAGAAGGAACGGTTTCCTTGGGGAAGAAACAAGCTGAGATCAGATGAGTAGGCATTTTCAAGAAGAAGGGAGGTGGGGGAGGTTTTGAAGAAGATTCCTGGTGGAGAGAACAAATGTGCCATGGCCTTGAGGAGTGAGAGCTCATTGCTACTGGAGAACAGAAGGCGTGGCAGGGCTTCCCTGGTGGTCCAGTGGTTAAGAGTCTCAGTTTCCCATGCAGGGGGAATGGGTTCAATCCCTGGCTGGGGAACTAAGATCCCACACGCTGTGCAACATGCCCCTCCCTCCACCGCCCCACCATCAAAAAAAAAAAAAGAAAAAGAAAAGCAAGAAAAAGGTGTGGTTGATGATGTGATTATCCTCATATCCTGTGAACGATGAGGATAAAGAGTTGGGAGCTGGCAGACAACACAGAGGCATGGAGGCCACATTAAGAATATTGCTGTTGACCCTCCAAGCAAAGCTATTAAAGAACTTTAAGAAGGGATGGCATTATCCCATTTGTGTCTGTAAATGCTTTCTCTGGCTTCAGCCTAAAGAATGGATGATGAGGGTGAAAGGAGATTCCCATGGACCAGTTCGAAGGCTATTGTAATGGACCACTTGAAACACTTGAGGCTTGGATTAGGGTGGATGCAATCAAGTAGGCAGCTTCTAAATGTAATACAAAGTAGCTACACGGGGAAGGACTTATGAGAAAATCAAGAGACAAATGATGAAAGGTGATGCCAAAGAAGGTAGGAGCAGGTCTGCTGTTTTCTGTCTGCAAATCCATGTTCGGGAGTAAACGGTTGAGAGCAGGATTCGCGGTAGACGATAGATGGGAGATCCTGACATATCCTGTGTGTCACCTCTCTGGGTCCCAGCCTGTCTCTCTCATAGCAGGTGCCATGGAGGCTGGGAGAAAGGAGGCTGTTCTCTGGGGCCAGCAGAGGGAGGGAAGTGGGCGGTGAGACAGCCAGGTGCAGAACAGACCTCACTGGAGGGTGCAGCTGCCAGCCAACATCCCTCCTGAGTGGAAGAACTTCATTTCAAGTCACCTTGTAATAGACAAACAAATGTCCGCTTCCCAGGACACCATGAACAAGGCACTGCTCCTCTGCAGAGAGACAGGGAGAGGCAGGGAAAATCTACAGCTCTGGCCACATCCCAGGGGCAACATCCATCCTCTCTTCTCCGTGATCAGATGCTTCTGTTTATAAATTCAAGTGTAGGGGTTTTTTCTTTGCTCTTACCAAAATAACATCCGAAATAAACATTACTATCTTGAGTCAAGAATACCCATCACAGTCTCATTCTTGGAAGGTTAGCAAAAACACATATGTGCATTTATTTAGCATGTACACACCACTGGAATCTGATTTATTTAATCTTCTCGGTGACTAGAGGGACAGCATTTTGCAGATTAGAACACTGAGACCCAAAGAGATTTATATCATCTGCCTCAAAGTCACTGAGCAATTTGGCAGAGTCAAGATTTACACCCAGGTCTCCTAAGGCTTCGAAGGTGGCGTGGTGGTGAAGAATCCGCCTGCCAATGCAAGAGACGTAAGACATGCAGTTTGGATTCCTGGGTCAGGAACATCTCCAGGAGCAGGAAATGGCAACCTGCTCCAGGATTCTTGCCTGGAAAATCCCATGGACAGAGGAGCCCGGGGTACTGCAGTCCACGGGGTTGCAGAGTCAGATACAACTGAGCACAGCACAGCAGCTCCTAAATCAAGCCAGCTTAGTAACTGATTCTCCTCTGACACTAAAATCCTTGAGTCTCAGACCTTTACCTTTGTGTTCCTGTGATGGCAGACCCTGGCATGAGCTGAGTCCTGAGCTGAGGGTCTGTGCTTGCCTGGTGCCCATCGCTCCCGCTCTTACCCTCTCCCACGGCCAGGGACTAGGGTCTGGAAAGCCTCTTCTTTCTCTGATCTGAACTGAAGTGAGAACCTCTCCTCCCCTTCCTGCCCCACACACTCCAACACACACACTGGGAGGAAAATAGGAGATGTCTCTCACTGTGTTCTTGCACAGGAAAAGGGTTCTGCGGTGTTAGTATATTCTGTCCAACTGGAGCTCTAATGAGCCCAGCAGGGGAGAGTGTGCACTGGTCCTGTCCTCTCACAGCTCATGTGATGGTTCAGCCCTTCAGGAACCCCTGGGGTCCCAGGTGATGCTTCCCAGAGAGGGGGCGGGACTTCCGGGCTGAACACCCCACTGTCCATGCTGTTAAGGAGCCATCACGAGATGCGGTGGTCACTTCTCCATTGCTCTGATGGAAATGGACGCATATCTTCAAGAACACTCGATACAGGTGGTGGTTCCTTGAAAAACAGCCCTCCCATCACTGCTCTGTGCATATGCAGTCTGCTGATGGAGCCATGTAGACTTCAGAGCTGCTGGGTCCTCACTGAGCCTCTGGGACCTTCCTCAGACATGTCTTATCTTCCTGGACCTGCTTTGTCCCCTGGGGCCTGGCCTGCAGACTGCATTTTCCAGACTGTGTCTGGGTTCGGCCGGTGGAGGCACCAGTGGGACATGGCTGGTGATAAATTGGAAGGAGTCAGAGTGTTTCTCTGCTTCCACCTCGCCTCCAGCAGCATCTCCATCATCTGCTGGGTCTCCCTCTAGGCTCTCAATCCCTTTTCTCCTCTCTGTCTCTGTCTCTCTGTGTCTCTCTTTCCCCCTCTCCTTTTTTCTCCAATTCACTTTTCTCATGTCTATTTGACCTAAAGGACTGCCAATGACATGCTGCCACATAATAAGGGACTTATCAACTGCCTAATTTGCCAAAGAGCACACACTTACTTTTGCAAGATATCTTAGAAATCACAATGCTGCTCAATGTTCTGTCCCTTTTTGGAGATATGCTGGACCTTCTTAACCATACTAAGTCTCATCTGTACATGCATGCTGAGTCGTGTCCAACTCTGCAACTCTCTGAACTGTGGCTCACCAGGCTCCTCTGCCCATGGCGTTTTCCAGGCAAGAATACTGGAGTGGGTTGCCATTTCCTCCTCCAGGGGATCTTCCCAACCCACGATTCAAACTGTGTCTCTTGCCTCTCCCACATTACAGGCAGATTCTTTACTGTTTGAGCCATGGGGGAAGCCTGGTTAATTAATAATACGTACTACTTAGGGCATTTGGCTGGTAACATGATGGCCCATTTCATAAATCTGACCACAAATTTTGAACTGTTTGCTTGTCTTAAGGGCCTTGAAATTCCCATGGATTCCAGATTTGACCGCTAAGTATTCTCAGGAAGTGGACAGTTTTGTCTCTTTGTTTGCCTGTTTATTTCCCTTCTAGGAATCAACGCTTATAGAACTCTGCCCAAGGATCTAGGTTTTTCTCCAGTAATGCATCTTCCTGGAGTGCATTACTTATGGAGTGTGGGATCCACCTTAAAGGCTGGTGTATTACAGGGCGTTATTCATAAAGAATTCCTTGTTTGTGTCAAAAAGAAACAACAGGAAGTCCATGGGCACTATTCAAAACCTGTAGGGAAAAATATAGTATTTATCCTTGAACAAACCATGGTTTGGAAGAGTGTGATTTCATAGACAATGTAGGATTCTGAACAGCACTTTCTTGCTGACCTCCTCCTATCACCAGTCTACACGCTGCCTGCTGGAAGTTCAGTTCAGTTCAGTCGCTCAGTCGTGTCCGACTCTTTGCGACCCCATGAATCACAGCACGCCAGGCCTCCCTGTCCATCACCAACTCCCAGAGTTCACCCAGACTCGCGTCCATCGAGTCAGTGACGCCATCCAGCCATCTCATCCTCTGTCGTCCCCTTCTCCTCCTGCCCCCAATCCCTCCCAGCATCAGAGTCTTTTCCAATGAGTCAACTCTTCATATGAGGTGGTCAAAGTACTGGAGTTTCAGCTTTAGCATCACTCCTTCCAAAGAAATCCCAGGACTGATCTCCTTTAGGATGGACTGGTTGGATCTCCTTGCAGTCCAAGGGACTCTCAAGAGTCTTCTCCAACACCCCAGTTCAAAAGCATCAATTCTTCGGCGCTCAGCCTTCTTCACAGTCCAACTCTCTCATCCACACATGACCACAGGAAAAACCATAGCCTTAACTAGACGGACCTTAGTCGGCAAAGTAATGTCTCTGCTTTTCAATATGCTATCTAGGTTGCTCATAACTTTTCTTCCAAGGGGTAAGCATCTTTTAATTTCATGGCTGCAGTCACCATCTGCAGTGATTCTGGAGCCCCCAAAAATAAAGTCTGCCACTGTTTCCACTGTTTCCCCATCTATTTCCCATGGAGTGATGGGACCAGATGCCATGATCTTCGTTTTCTGAATGTTGAGCTTTAAGCTTAGAGGTAAATCTAAGTTCAGTTGTTCCTCAAGCATCCCACGATGGAGAGGGGACGTGGAAGCAGCAAATGCATCATTGAAATGAATGGGAGATTTGCTGGGCGAGTCAATAACACAGCCTTAGCAAGTCAAGGGCTTCCCTGGTGGCTCAGATGATAAAGAATCCACCTGCAGTGCAGGAGACCCTGGTTTGATTCCTGGGTTGGAAAGATCCCCTGGAGAAGGAGTAGGCCACCCACTCCAGTATTCTTGGGCTTCCCTGGTGGTTCAGACAATAAAGAATCCACCTGCAATGTGCGAGACCTAGGTTCAATTCCTGGGTTGGAAGGATCTCCTGGAGAAGGAAATGGCTACCCACTCCAATATTCTTGCCTGGAGAATTCCATGGACAGAGGAGCCTGGAATCCTCTGGAGTCACAATCCATGGAGTCACGAAGAGTCAGACACAACTGAGCAACTTTCACTTTCACTTTCTTAGCAAGTCAAAGAAGATCTTCATCAAAGGGAGTGAGGTGTGAGATAGATCTGGACCATGGACGGTACTTGGACATGTTTATTGACTGAATAAGTGAGTGCCTGAATGCCAGACAAAGTAGATTTTTAATCAACTAGAAACATGGGGATCAGCCAAGGAAATGGCATATTTACTGCAACAGGAAAGAACATGCTTTTTTTTTTTTAAACTCTAACATCCACGTGTCTTTTTGTAATCATTTTCCTGGATGTTCCTGAATTGGAATTTGCAATCCTGGAGCTTATGGGCTTCAAGGGAAATAATGTGGCAGGGACTTTCTTGGCAGTCCAATGGTTAAGACTCTCCACTTTCACTGCAGGGGGTGGGGGTTCAATCCCTGGTTGAAAACTAAGATCCCACATGCCACATGGTGCAGACAAAAACAAAAATTGAAACAGAGGGAAAGCATCATTATATATATAATGTGACGGCTGTGGAGAGAGGACACCTGTCTTATGCCCAGGTCCCAGGTTGTGGGGGGAGGCAGGGGGTCCTCAGTATGCATTGGACAGAAGAGGGAAGATACACAAAGGTGAGCCATTCGATCAGAGCTAGGGTTTCCTTCACATGTGAACCCATTGCCTGGGCTCTGAGTGAGCCTCACAAGGCACCCCTCACCCCCACCTGCTACCCTGCAAGCCTGTCAATGTGAAGTGTGATAAAGACCAGGGAGAGTGGAGCCTTTGTTGTACAGAGAGGAGAGCAGAGGGGAGATGTCTTGCTCTGGCAGCAAGACTCTGCTAATTGAGAGACGGCATTTTTTTTTAACTTCTTATTTTGCATTGGAGTATAGCTGATTAGGGGCTTCTCTGGTGGCTCAGATGGTGAAGAATCCACCTGTAATGCAGGACACCCCAGTTTGATCCCTGGGTTGGGAAGATCCCCTGGAGAAGGGAATGGCAACCCACTCCAGTATTCTTGCCTGGAGAATCCCATGAACAGAGGAGTTTGGCAGGCTACAGTCCATGGGGTTGCAAAGAGTTGGACATGAAGAAGCAACCAATACATATTAACAATGTTGTGATAGTTTCAGGTGAACAGCAAAGGGACTCAGCCATACATATACATGTATCCATCTCCCCCCAAGCTCCCCTCCCATCCAGGCTGCCACATAATGTTGAGCAGAGTTCACTGTGCTCTACAGTAGGACATGTCATTCAATACCAGGAGTGCCTAATCATCCATCATTCATTCATGCAATCAGTTAGCATTTGCAGAACAGGTACCTGCGTTTCCTGCTGTCCTGGGCCCTGGAGGCAAAGCAGTTTGGGCCTCTGCACTAACATGGATCACATTCTTATGGAGAAGCTGGAGAGGAAATGGAAAATTATGGTGGAGCGTGTTGAGAGCTGCAGCAGGCACACAGCTTGTGTGCACATACTCTGCCCTGGGGATGATGGATGGAGAAATTTCACAGGGGAGGTGCTATAGAGAAGGTAAAAAGGCGGCTCTTGTCATGTTCAGAGTTGAGAATGAAATCTGTGTGTGTTTGTGTGTTTATGATTTCTGCTAACAAGAGGTAGAATGAAAAAAAAAAAAAAGAAACCTAGGTTTTAATCTATAGCATTTGAAATCAACCCTGAATCATGCTATGCTTTCATGTATATCTGGAGATCCAAGAGATGTTAAAAAAAAGTAGTAACAATATTGGAATTTCTTTGGGGGATGCTGAGAAAGGAGGAGGAGAGGAAAGGTTAATTTTTGAAAATAGGCAGTAGGAGAATTTGACATTTGACTAGTATGCTAGAGTAGCATGAATCATGTGTGTCTGCCTTTGTTCTAAGATATAGCAACGTTCCTTCAGCAGAGGCCTAAGGGATCAGAAACAATGAGTTGATTTAAAATAAAGGTTATGAAAAATGGTAAGGCCCTGGAGACACTTTACATGAATTTCCAAAGCCAAGAGATTGTCAGCTGGGGCCATGAGGTCAGTACTGAGCTTCCAGGGGCTTGCTTACATTTTTCCAAGTAAAACTGGGAGTTGCTTTTTTTTTTTTTTAATATTTCTTGAGCTAAAGTGGTTCAAGTCACTGGTGAGATCTCATTTGCCCATCAAGTCCTAGTGGCCAGCTGTGAAAATGTGAAAAATGGATTAAGGGCAGCTCTGTTGGCTATGTTTATAGAGTGCCAAGGAAGGGAATCCAGTTTTCTTGCCAATGAAATAAAAAAGTTACCCATGTGTCTATGGACTGAATGTTTTCTTAGTCCCCAAATTCCTGTGTGGAAACCCTAACTTCTATTATGATGATTGGAGAAGGAAATGGCAACCCACTCCAGTATTCTTGCCTAGAGAATCCTGTGGACAGAGGGAGCCTGGTGGGCTGCTGTACAGGGCGTTGCACAGAGTCAGACACAACTGAAGCGACTTTGCGTGCATGCATGCATTGGAGAAAGAAATGACAACCCACTCCAGTATTCTTGCCTGGAGAATCCCAGGGACGGAGGAGCCTGGTGGGTTGCCATCTATGGGGTCACACAGAGTCGAACATGACTGAAGCGACTTAGCAGCAGCAGCAGCAGCATTATGATGGTATATGGAAGTGGGTACACTGGGGAGGTGATAATGAAATCATTGAGGATGGAGTCCATGATAGAATAAGTACCCTAATAAGAAGAAACCAGAGAGCTTGCACCAAGTAAAGGAGCCATTTTGCTCTTACTTGCAATGCTTCCCAAGACAGATTCTTAAACCAGGTACAGAGTGAGTGCTGATCAATATACCATACCCACACTTGTGTATGCTTATTAATCTGGTGACACTGGACTTGTTGTCTACTTCTTTGACAGTAGACCTATATGAGGAAGATTCTAAAACATAGGCAAACTAATTTTGCAAGTCCCTAAAAGACCGTTCTTTAATTACAGGGCAAAGAGATATGAGAAAATCAACTATTTGGGAGGTAATTTATGAAGCTTAGAAAATAATTTCTTTTTTCAGTCATGCAAGATATTGATTATGTCAAATCCTTCAAAGCATTAACAATAGACAAATAGGCATCTACTTGAAATCCATCCAGCTTTAGTTCCTGCATATATAAAGCATGTCCATGACTTGAGAAGCAGTTAGAATTGCTGTATACATATCCACAGCCATCAACAATGAATAAATAGTCTGGGGAAAAGGTATAGAACCTTCTAAGGGGAAAAGCCAAGAGGGAAGTGATGTTGGTTGAGAGCATACCCTCTACCCTAATATGTCGTGTGGAAATTAGAGGGCATGATCTTTCGTGAACAATATCCGTCTGTTGCAAAGACTTGAAGGCAGCTCTTTACATCATTTCTGCTTTATAAGTTAGCAAGAATTTTTCATGGTTGAAGAAAATGGTCAAAAATGACAAACAAGGGCATTTAATGGATAGATTTTATTTCAACTGATATGGATTTTTGGAAAAATAACTGGCTTGCTACTTGTATTAGCCAGGTGTCTTTTGTCTGAAAATGATACAAACAAAAAGAAGGGGGATTGAGTTTGTTTTTTAACTTAAAATAACCGATAAGACAGAATATGTATCACTTCAGGCATGCCTGGATCCAGTGTCTAAACGGATGACATCAGAAATGTGTTATGTTTTTTTTTAGCTCTGCTTTATCCGTGTTCTCTTCATTACCAAACAGTCAAAGATGGTCACCAGAAGAGCCAGGTTTATATTTTCTCAGCTTATCGACTTGTGAGAAAAGAGATTCTCTTTTCCAGGATCACAGCAAAACAGTTGACCGGCCATGTGCCTGTGACTTAATCGCTGTGGATAGAGAGAAACTTCTCTGAATGCCCAAATATGGATTACATGAAGCCAGGAGTGGAATTAGACCCACTGTTAAATTGTGTGAGCTGAGAGTGAGGAAACTAGTTCCCTAAATAGTTACCAGTAATGACAAAATACTCACTAACCCCATTTGATCCATTTTTCCAGAACTGCTTACTCATTTATTCCTTAATTTATCCTTTTTATCCAGTCTGACAGTCTTTGTTTTTCGATCTGTTTCATTTACATTTAATGTGTTCTTTGATCTCTTATTGTATTAAAGCCAACCATCTTGCTGGTTGTTTTATATTTGCCCCATCTGTTTTCTGTTCCTCTGTTTCTTCTCTCCTGACATCTTTGAATTAATCAAATGCTATTCATATTCCATTTTAACTGATTAAATAGACGTTTAAGCTATAATTTTTCATATTAATTTATAGTGGCTGCTCAAGGGGTTATAATATGCATCCTGATAGTCTACTTGGATTTAACGTACCACTTCACATAAAATATAAGTATCCTGAAGCCATGCAATAAAACTCCATTTCCTGTTCCCCTAAGCTTTCTGTTGTTCTTGCACTTATTATATATCCAGTACCTCATAAACCCACAAAACATTATTAACATATTTAAACTAAATATCCATGTACCTTTGAAGAACTTAATAGGGAACAATTGACCTCTTTATTTGCCCATATGCAGTTGAGACTCCAGTATTCAGGCTAATGTACTCTTAGGTCTCTATGAACACTAAGTAAGTGAATACAAAATTGTTGTTCCTAGTGGACATACAGGATTAGGTTCCTGCAAGACTCTGGGCATGTTTTCATCAACTAATTAATAATAAGCCTTATTTTTTATGTGTTTATGTTTAAAGACACCTTAGTATATATAGAGTTGACTCATTTCATTGGGCTCATGGCTAACAGAGCTATAACTTGCCTGAATGAAGGTTACCCACACACATATTTTTCTCATAAAACACACATCACAACCAATCTCCCTTCAGTGTTACAGGCCATTTTTAACAATGGAGTCGCCAACAAAAGCCCAAAATAGGGAAAACATGGCACTAAATAAAATGCAAAATGGTCTCTAGTCACAGCACGAGAACGGAAGGAAGAAGGTACCATGTCACTTCCGGTGGGAACAGTGTACATTCGGCAACTCAAAAATGCCCCCAGTCTGCACATGTCTGTTCAGGACTGCAGAAGAGTTACAAGTATTCACTTTTGGTCTACATTATACATTTTAGTGAATAAGCAAATTCATAAATACAGAATCCATGAATAATGAGAATTGACCAGATGCATCGTTTCTGGCGTCATTCACTTCTTTCTACAGAACTTCACTGCTGTCTGGCTTCATTCATTTTCAGCCTGAAAAAATTCCATTAGCATTCCTTAAAATTCAAGTTGGCTGACAATATATTCTCTCAAATTTTGGTTACATGAAAGGTTTGTATTTTTTCTTTCTTGTTTGAAGAATATTTTTACTTGGTAGAGAATTCAAGTTGGAGATATCCATTGTCTCCTGACCTCCGTTGTTACAAAAGAGAAGTTATTTATAAATACTACCATTGTTGCCCTGTATATAACATCATTTCTGTCTGGCTACTTTGAGGACATTTTCTTTATCTTTGGTTTCCAGCAGTGTAACTATGATGACCTACTTAGGTTTTCTATATATTTATCCTGCTGAGGGTTCTCTAAGTTTCTTGGGTGTGTAGGTTAATGGTTTTCACCAAATTCTTGGAAGTCAATGCTTACTTCTTTATATATTATTTCTAAAATTTTTCTCTCTTTTAGGGACTTCAGTTACATATATATTACAATATTTTATATTGTCCCACATTTCTGAGAACAATTTTTTTTCAATATTTTGTTTTGTAAGTTCACAATGATCCTTTTTTTTTTTTTTAA
>SJYQ01096369.1:2602076-2646037 GCA_006410935.1 Redunca redunca
TTTTTTTTTTTTAATTTATCTTCTTTACTGTTAAGCCCACTCAGTGAAATTTTCATTTCAAGGATTATATTTTCAAGTTATAGATTTAATTTTTTTTAAATTTATAGTATCTTTCACTCTGTCGGTACTCCTCCTCTGTTTACTAATTATAATCATCTTTTACTTTATGTCCTTGACCATGTATTTAATTACTGCTCATTACTTCTTATTAATTACAATGTTGAATTATCATATGGTCTTAGTGTATTGACTGATTTTTCTTTTGACTATGGACCATATTTTTTTGTTCTTTCTGTGTCTGATGTTTTTTTTGTTTTGAACTAAATCCTATGGATGATATATAAACTCTGGATTCTTTTATCTTCCATGGATGAGTTGCTTTTCGCTCTAGCAAGTGAACTATGTGTTGTTATCATTTAGTTCGTTACTTGTGTCCAACTCTTTGAGACCCCACGGACTGTAGCCCCCCAGGCTCCTCGGTCCATAGGCTTTCCCAGGCAAGAAAACTGGAGTGGGTTGCCATTTCCTTTTACTCAGGGATGGAACCCACATCTCCTACATTGGAAGGTGGATTCTTGACTGCTAAGCCATCAGGGAAGTCCCAGCAAGTGATCTAATTACTGGCTAATTATTAATACTTCAAACTTGTTAATGTTTTGTTTTATCCTTTGTTAGGGTGGGTCTGTTTTAGTTTTTTTCTTAGAATGAACCCTTCTTCCTGGGCAATCATCTTTATGTGTAAGGCATGGCCCTTCTTAGAAATCAACGAGCAACCCGAGGTATTTACCGACACTTTATAACTTAAGATTCAAACTCTGAACTCTGTCTCTTCCCAAGCAGGTCACAGCTGAAATTTCAGCTCAGGTTTTTCAACTTTCCAGCTGTTGCTCTTTGCTGAGTGTCTTGGAATCTCCCTTACAAATGCGTAGTTCAGATGTCAGCTGAGGATTTAAGCAGAGTTTACATGCAGATTTAGGGATTTTTTCTATAGATTCCTCTTTTGAACCATTCTCCTCTCCCTAAATTTTCAGCCACTCTAGAAGCCCCAGATTCTTCCTTTTAACATGCCAAGGTAAAGGGCTGTATTTTTAGAATACTTCTATTTACTGCTTTCTGGCTGTGCTGGGTCTGCATTGCTACACTGGCTTTTCTCGAGTTGCACTGAGTAGGTTTCTCATTGTGGTGGCTTCCTTTGCTGTTGAGCATAAGCTTTAGGTCATGCGGGCTTCAGTTCAAGGCTCTAGAGCACAGGCTCAGTGGCCATAGTACGTGGGCTTAGTTGCTCTGAGACATGTCGGATCTTCCCAGACCAGGGATCAAACCCATGTCTCCTGCACTGGCAGGTGGGCTCTTTACCACTGAGCCCCCACAAAAGCCCAGGGCTATATATTTTCATTTGAGTTCTAGGCAACTTACACTGAGCATACTGGTATAGTTCTCAGGGGAAAAGCTAAATAAACATCATTGTCACCAGTGAATTTTCTCTCATGCAAGCATTGAATGCAATTCCAATTTCTGCCTACTTTTGCTGGAGTTTTTTTTTTTTTTTCAGTTTTATTTATTTATTTACTTTACAATATTGTTTTGGTTTTGCCATGTATTCACATGAATCTGCCATGGGTATACATGTATTCCCCATCCTAAACCACCCTCCCACCTCCCTCCCCATCCCATCCCTCTGGGTCATCCCAGTGCACCAGCCCTGAGCACCCTGTATCATGCAGTGAACCTGGACTGGTGATCCATTTCACATGTGATAATTTACATGTTTCAATGCCATTCTCCCATATCATCCTGTCCTTGCCCTCTCCCACAGAATCCAAAAGACTGTTATATACATCTGTGTCTGTTTTGCTATCTCGCATACAGGGTTATCGTTACCATCTTTCTAAATTCCATATATATGTGTTAGTATACTGTATTGGTGTTTTTCTTTCTGGCTTACTTCACTCTGTATAATCGGCTCCAGTTTCATCCACCTCATTAGAACTGATTCAAATGTATTCTTTTTAATGGCTGAGTAGTACTCCATTGTGTATATGTACCACAGCTTTCTTATCCATTCGTCTGCTGATGGACATCTAGGTTGCTACCATGTCCTGGCTATTATAAACAGTGCTGCGATGAACGTTGGGGTACACGGTTTTGATTGCTCTTCAGCACCATCAGAAAGGTTGTTCTTTGTTTTGTCTATCACAATTGTATCATTGTTATCTGAGTGAAGTTTAATCAGATATAACTTATTTCACAATTGCTAGAATTGGAACTTTGGTTTATTGTCTTTAATCCATTTATTCAATGTGATACTTCCAACCCTTGATTTGAATCTATCACTGTTGTTACGGGAAGCCCTATGGGGAAATGAGGAAGTAGAATATTTGGAGAGATCCTCTTTAGATGGCTAGAAAAGACATCTTCCTGACAGAAAAGCAAATTGAATAGAAAATATTGGGAGAGAGAACAAAGATTTTCTCTTTGTAAAGTGGAAGAAGGTTACATGGTATGTGTGTGATTGTTCTGAGAGAACAGAACAGCTGTGTACAACTCTGAGGTGACCAGTGGGTGCTGGTAAAGTTGAAGCTTGATGAACTTTTTAAAAAATGCTTTTCTTTATTTGGCTGAGCTGGGTCTTAATTGCAGTATGCAGGAACTATTAATAGCTCTCCAACCAGGGACTGAAGCTAGGTCCCCTGCATTGGGAGCATGAAGTCTTAACCACTGGACAACCAGGGAAGTCCCAAGTTTGATAAACTTTTATAGATACGTTTGCTTACTCTGTTTTGTTTTTAAGCAGCTTTGATAGGGAAAACATTAAGGGTTTAGAATAACAAAATCAAGCTTAGTTTGGTGACCTGATTCTCTCAAGAAAATATTTTTGTTGCTTTCGATTTCCCATCTTTTCCATTTAAAATGATAATAACTTGTTGTTATTGTTGTTCAGTTGGTAAGTCATGCCCAGCTCTTTGCAACCCCATGAACTGCAGCACACCAGGCTTCCCTGTCCTTCACTATCTCCCAGAGTTTGCTCAGACTCATGTCCTTTGAGTCAGTGATGTCATCCAACTATCTCATCCACTGTCTATGCCTTCTCCTCCTGCCCTCAGTCTTTCCCAGCATCAGGGGCTTTTCCAATGAATTGGCTCTTCGCATCAAGTGACCAAAGTACTGTAGTATCAGCTTCAGCATCTGTCCTTCTAATGACTATGTAGGGTTGATTTCCTTTAGGATTGACTGGTTTGATCTCCTTGCTGTCCAAGGGACTCTCAAGAGTCTTCTCCAGCACCACAGTTTGAAAGCATCAATTCTCCAGCATTCAGCCTTCTTTATGGTCCACCTCTCACATCCATACATGACTACTGGGGAAACCATAGCCTTGACTCTACAGACCTTTGTCAGCAAAGTGTTGTCTCTGCTTTTTGATATGCTGTCTATGTTTGGCAGTGGGAGAGGATGGTTATGAATATCAACAGTGACTAGTTACAGAAATGTAACTTTTCCTATATGACCTCTGAATAGTACATCCCAGAAGAAAAGGATGCTGGTTTTGGTAAAGATGTAGCAGTCTCTACCACACTGAAACAGCTTTAATTAGTCTTATTTTGATTAATGATCATGGTAGAAGTAAATCAGTTCAGTTCAGTTCAGTTCAGTCGCTCAGTCGTGTCCGACTCTTTGCAACCCCATGAATCACAGCACGCCAGGCCTCCCTGTCCATCACCATCTCCCAGAGTTCACTCAAACTCACATCCATCGAGTCAGTGATGCCATCCAGCCATCTCATCCTCGGTTGCCCCCTTTTCCTCCTTCCCCCAATCCTTCCCAGCATCAGAGTCTTTTCCAGTGAGTCAACTCTTCACATGAGGTGGCCAAAGTACTGGAGTCTCAGCTTTAGCATCATTCCTTCCAAAGAACACCCAGGGCTGATCTCCTTTAGAATGAACTGGTTGGATCTCCTTGCAGTCCAAGGGACTCTCAGGAGTCTTCTCCAACACCACAGTGCAAAGGCATCAGTTCTTCGGCAGTCAGCTTTCTTCACAGTCCAACTCTCACATCCATACATGACCACAGGAAAAACCATAGCCTTGACTAGACGGACCTTGGTTGCCAAAGTAATGTCTCTGCTTTTGAATATGCTATCTAGGTTGGTCATAACTTTTCTTCCAAGGAGTAAGCATCTTTTAATTTCATGGCTGCAGTCACCATCTGCAGTGATTTTGGAGCCCCCAAAATAAAGTCTTCCACTGTTTCCCCATCTATTTCCCATGAAGTGATGGGACCAAATGCCATGATCTTCGTTTTCTGAATGTTGAGCTTTAAGCCAACTTTTTCACTCTCCTCTTTCACTTTCATCAAGAGGCTTTTTAGTTCCTCTTCACTTTCTGCCATAAGGGTGGTGTCATCTGCATATCTGAGCTTATTGATATTTCTCCCGGAAATCTTGATTCCAGCTTGTGCTTCTTCCAGCCCAGTGTTTCTCATGATGTACTCTGCATAGAAGTGCAATAAGCAGGGTGACAATATACAGCCTTGACATACTCCTTTTCCTATTTCGAACCAGTCTGTTGTTCCAGGTCCAGTTCTAACTGTTGCTTCCTGACCTGCATACAGGTTTCTCAAGAGGCAGGTCAGGTGGTCTGGTATTCCCATCTCTTTCAGAATTTTCCACAGTTTATTGTGATCCACACAGTCAAAGGCTTTGGCATAGTCAATAAAGCAGAAATAGATATTTTTTGGAACTCTCTTGCTTTTTCCATGATCCAGTGGATGTTGACAATTTGATCTCTGGTTCTTCTGCCTTTTCTAAAACCAGCTTGAGCATCTGGAAGTTCACGGTTCACATATTGCTGAAGCCTGGCTTGGAGAATTTTGAGCATTACTTTACTAGCGTGTGAGATGAGTGCAACTGTGCGGTAGTTAGAAGTAAATCTGCTGCTGCTAAGTTGCTTCAGTTATGTCCAACTCTGTGCGACCCCACAGACGGCAGCCCACCAGGCTCCCCTGTCCCTGGGATTCTCCAGGCAAGAACACTGGAGTGGGTTGCCATTTCCTTCTCCAATGCATGAAACTGAAAAGTGAAAGTGAAGTTGCTCGGTCGTGTCCGACTCTTCAAAACCCCCTGGACTGAAGCCCACCAGGCTCCTCCATCCATGGGATTTTCAAGGCAAGAGTACTGGAGTGGGTTGCCATTGCTTTCTCTGAGAAGTAAATCAGGACATGGTAATTCCAAAATCAGAGTCACTTGTGCTTAAATGTGTTTTTACTCCTACTGCCATGGACCTGAGACTTCCCTGTTGGCTCAGTGGTAAAGAACTCACCTGCCAATGTAGGAGACACAAGTTCAATTCCTTCCCTCAAGAAGGAAATGGCAACCCACTCAAGTATTCTTGCCTGGGAAATCCCATGGACAGAGGAGCCTGGTGGACTATATAGCCCATGGGGTCACGAAAGTCACGACTGAATGGCTAACCAGCAACAATAGCATGGACCTGGGCGTGTGTGAGGTTGTGGGATTCTTTTCCAACAGCAAAGTGACAAATCTGGAGATCTGACTCCAGTGGAACTAGAGAAGTGGCTGGCCTCACCCTGTTCCCTCAGGGGCCATGCTTTCCCCGAAGCCAGAGTATAAACTTGTTTTCTGAGTCTTTGTTTCTAAACAATGTTGACTGTCCAGTTCAGTGGCGCTAAGTACATTCTTATACCATTGTGCACCAACATCTGGCTGAAATTTTTCACCTTCCTAAATTGACACTCTGTCTCCATTAAACAGTAACTCCCCATTCCACCTTCCCACTCCCCACCCCCGACCCCTGGAATCTACCAATGTAGATTCAGTGGCGTCTGCTTTCTGACTCCATGAATTTGACTATTCTAAGTGCCTCATATAAGTAGAATCAGTTTGTCTGCACCTACTGTACACTGGAATGCATTTTTAGGTTAACTTAATATCTGTCCTACAAACAGATTGTATCTTCTTCTTCTTCTTCTTTTTTTCATTTTCCCTGTGCTAAATTGATGCAGCCACTATGGAGAACAGTATGAAGGTTCCTTAAAGAAAACTAAAAATGGAACTAACATATGTCTCAGCAATTCCAGCCCTAGGCATATACCCAGAGAAAACCACAATTCCAAAAGATACATGCACCCCAATGATAATTATCCTATGATTCTTTTTTATCTTTCTTGCCTTTTTTTTTTTTTTTTGGATCACTTAGTTCCCTGACCAGCAATCAAACCCTAACTCGCTGCAACTCGCTGCAATGGAGGTCCCAGTGATTCTTGTTCAAATAGTAGAGAATATCAAATGGTATACAGAATACTGTATGCACAGACCTGCCCTCTCCCATGGTTCCAGAAGAACAACAAAAAAGTTGAAAGTTTAGCTTTTACAAAATTTTCCACCTAGGATGCAAATAGCTTGAAACTGAAGTGCTAATGGAAGGGAGAAAGCGAAGTCAGCTAGTAGGGAATAAAACAGAGTAGATGCTGACTGTCAATAAGCTTAAACACCTGATTTACTGAGTTGATGTGTAGTAGAAAATGGAATTTGCTGATCCAGGGCCAGCCACTGATCCATCAAACCCATGCCCCTGGCTGTGGGTGGTTTTCTTTTTTTTTGGGGGGGGGGGAGGCAAGTATCATCTCTCCCTGAGAAAATCTTACTTGATATGAACAAAGACCTCAGTAAGGCATAGTATGCCATCCAGAGCCTCTGGGCTGAGCTGCAGTGCTGAGTGCTATAGCCAAGCAGGAGGGCAGCTAAACTGTGGCTTTTTCTTTCCCTCCCTCTGAATGACCACCTTGAAGGCAAATCAACAGGAGTGACAGGGGAAGAGAGAGCCATGTGGCTGAGCTGTCTGCCAGCCAGAAAGGGGGATTCAATAGCACTCGCTTCCCCATTGAGCCCCGAGCCAGCCTTTCTGAAATCCAGTGACGTTGCTGCCTATTAGAGAACAGAAACACACGCCTTTCATTCCTGAGTTGAGCGCTGGCGCTTTGTCTGCACTGCCCTTGCTCTCCTGGCATGATTGTTTGCCGAGTGAAAAAAAACAATTAAATCTCCCATTCAAGGAGAGCCTGTTTGGGTCTGAAGAGCTGTTTAAAATCAGAGAGCCTTATCATATTAATGAGGACCACTGCCAAGATTAATACTTGGAAAGGGATTCCCTGGAGAATTGAAGAGCTGAGCTGAGAATATTAGGATGTTATGATCTTCACATGATAGAAAACGACTGATAAAATGGCACATTACTCCCAGAGATAGGGACTTTTGTGTTAAATAGGCATGAAAATGAACACATATATATTTCACATAACTTGATAGACAATACAAACTCGGCTGTAATGCGCACACACTTATAACTAATTATCTGCCTAGGATCCCCTTTGCAGGAGGCCTGAGGCTGGCCTTCCCCGGACAATAGGAATCAGATCCAGGAATCTAGTAACAAGAGAGGAAGGAACGTCTCTGGTGGCCCAGTGCCTACGACCGTGCACTCTCAATGCAAGGGACCCGTGTTCGAT
Organism: Redunca redunca; assembly: GCA_006410935.1. Taxonomy (NCBI): domain Eukaryota; kingdom Metazoa; phylum Chordata; class Mammalia; order Artiodactyla; family Bovidae; genus Redunca; species Redunca redunca. The sequence continues at coordinate 2,609,598 of SJYQ01096369.1, forward strand.
CCCTGATCAGGGAACTAGATCCCACATGCCACAACTAAAGATCCCCCATGCTTCAAGGAAGACTGAAGATCCCTCATGCTGCAGCTAAGACCCAGAGCAACCAAATAAATAAGTAAATATTAAAAATAATAATAATAACGAGAGAGGCGAAGGGGTAGACCAGCTCCACGCAGGTGGAGGGTGTTTGCACCCAGTGCTGGGACAAACACACACTTCAGAGGCGGAAGCAGGGTTGAAGACAAAGCACAGTTCTAGGATCTCGTAGGAGAGCTGAGAGGCAATAGGGTTTGGGGTGGAATAGGTCAGCAGAAAGGGAGTCCCAGGCCAGGTAATAGACATAAACAACTTGGCAGCTTAGGGGTGGGGCTTGGTCACCGGGCAGGAGATGTGACTCATGGGCTCATCTGGGTCAAAAGGCTGGAGGTGAGTGGATGGCTTGACGGTTTCACACAAATTTAGCTTCTTCTTGAAATACACACACACACCCCTCAAGGGAAGAGCCCCTGGAGAAGGAAATGACAGCCCACTCCAGTATTCTTGCCCGGGAAATCCCCTGGACAGAAGAGCCTGGCAGGTAATAGTCTATGGGGTCACAAGGAGTCAGACACGACTGAGAAACTAAAAACTACAATATATCTCCAACCAGCTTGGAATGGAATGTGGTCAGTCCTCACAAGTGTAGAATGATTGTAGAGACTGCAAGTTGATTATGTTTCAATTATTGACTATTTTTAGTTTTTATTTTATTGCCTTGCCTTGAAGTTGCTCAGTCGTGTCCGACTCTTTGCCACCCCATGGACTGTAGACTACCAGACTTCTCTGTCCATGGAATTTTCCAGGCAAGATTTTATTGGGTTGACCAAAATGTTTGGTTAATGAATGTGTTGTTCAATAAAATTGTTGGTAAACATGAAAAACGTGTCTTTTATTTTTACTTTAAACCAAATGAACATTTTGGCCAACCCAGTATTTATTTGTTGGCTGTGCCATGCAGTTTGTGGGATCCCATTCCCTGACCAAGGATTGAACCCGGGCCCTCAGCAGTGAAAGTAAGAAGTTCTAACCATTGGACTGCCAGGGAATTCCTTACTGGCTATTTTTAGAAAAGCTTATATTTGCAAGTACTCACTCTTATGCCAAGGACAGTAAGTAGTTAAGTTCTACTGGGTCTGCTTGAAGACCTTCACATAATTTATAATTTGTTTATTAAATACCAGTGGGATTCATGAGCCTTTAGCTCTTTAGTTTTCTCTAGTTGGTTAACTGCCTTTCACCTTTCAGTGGAATTCCTTGGTGGCTCACGGTAGAAAACCCGCCTGCCAAGGCATAAGATGCAGGAGACATGGGTTTGATCCCTGCGTTGAGAAGATCCCCTGGAGGAGGAAATGGCAACCCACTCCAGTATTCTTGCCTGGGAAATCCCATGGACAGAGGAGCCTGGAGGGCTACAGTTATGGGATTGCGAAGAGTCAGACACGACTGAGCGACTTCACTTTCACTTTTCACTTTCATGCACTGGAGAAGGAAATGGCAACCCACTCCAGTGTTCTTGCCTGGAGAATCCCAGGGACGGGGGAGCCTGGTGGGCTGCTGTCTATGGGGTCACACAGAGTTGGACACGACTGAAGTGACTTAGCAGCAGCAGCAGCAGGAGCGAAGACCAAGGGTGCTGTTATTAGTAAATTATGCATTGAGAATGAAATGCACAATAATAGTAGAAAGCGCCTCCATGAAAGGGATTTTTTAAGAATAAAGGCACTGTGGTGTCTGTGAAGGACAGAAGACACTGAACTTGAGGGTACTTGGCCACTTATGGGGCTTCTTTGGTGGCTCATTTGGCAAAGAATCTGCCTGCAATGTAGGAGACCTGGGTTCACTCCCTGGGTATGAACTGCATGGCTATGGGCAAGTTAGTTAACCTAGTTGAACATAAGTGCTATGCTGAGGAGGAGAGCAGTAGCTGCTCTGAAGGGCAGTTTGGTGAGTAGAGATTTAAGGAGGTGTGTCACATGAAGGACTCAGCACAATGCCTGGGATGAAGTAAGTTCATATTAAATGTCAGTAGTCACGGCAGAATTGATTATCTTGAAACTTGGTGGCAGGGGATGAGAAAGTAATTATTTCTTTATGGGTCCCGCTGAGTTGAAGGGCCCTAGAAAAGAGAGTTGAGAAAGTCTCAGGCTCATCTAAAATAAAACTTGCTCCAACAAGCCCACAGTTTTTAAAAAAATCTTTTGGCCATGCTGCATGGCGTGTGGGAATGTAGTTCCCTGACCAGGGATCGAACCTGTGCCCCCTGCATTTGGCAGCATGAAGTCATAATCACTGGACCACCAGGGAGGTCCCCAACAAGCCCACATTTTGGAAATAGCATCCCTCTCTGCCCAGGTTGGGCTTCCCTGGTGATTCAAATGGTAAAGAATCTGCCTGCAATGCAGGAGACCCAGGTTTGATCCCTGGGTTTGGAAGATCCCCTGGAAAAGGGAATGGCTACCCACTCCAGTATTCTTGCCTGGAGAATTCCATGGACAGAGGAAAGGAGTGTGGTGGGCTATAGTCCATCTCATAGAGTTGGACATGACTGAGCAACTTTTACTGCCCAAGTCAGAGAAAGACCAGGATCTATTTTGAGCTCTACAAGCTGTGGGTGAGAAGGTTGGATGACATGATGGAGGTGGCAAGAAAGATGGGCTCAGAGTGGCAGTACAAAGCTGAGTCTTGGCTGAGGTGGGTTGGGAGGTGACCTTGGTCTCAGACGTTTCGCCTTTAACAAGCCAGAAGAAGCACCGAACACTAGGGCACTGGCAGAAAGCTGATGTAGCAGCTTTGTTGCAGGGAAACATTCTGCCCCTGGTGGTTTCCAGTTGAGCTTTGCTCTGCATGGTGATGGCAAGAAGGAAGGGCCTGGTGGACCAGGGTACAGGTAGCTAGTGGTGCTGGTGGGGCCTGACCTTGTGCTTTCATCATTCCAGTGGCTCTGGGGAAGGAGGTGGAGCCTTTTGGAGCCCAGCTTGCTAGATAGACAAGCAATTCCTCAGGACACTGAATGGGAATGCTGACAACTCAGAGATGGTACCTTGGCTGATCAGAGTGGAAAGTGTGCCTCTGTCAGTTTTTTTGACCTGGACCTCCACCAAGACTTAGACAATTAGGATGTCAAATTGCTTGGGGCCAGGAACACTGTGTAATTGAGGTCTCCACTCACCACCCTCTCTGAAGGTTTCTTCCTTAGGGTAACCACCATTCTGGGACCCTGCTATATTCCACTTACAGCTGGATAAGCAATCACCCATGGGTCTCATTAGTAGAGCTAGTCCTCATTAGTACAGTGGTGAATATCCCCTCCGGTCACTCAGGAGACCAGGATTCAATTTCCCAACAAGGAGGCAACTTCTTTTACAGCATCCCTGGTGGCTCAGATAGTAAAGAATCTGCCTGCAATGCAGGAGACCCAGGTTCATTCCCTGGGTCGGGAAGATCTCATGGAGAAGGGAATGGCTAACCACTCCAGTATTCTTGCCTGGAGAATCCCATGGACAGAGGAGCCTGGCAGGTTACAGTCCATGAGGTCACAAAGAGTCAGACACGACTGAGCAACTAACACTTTCACTTTCATGGGTCAATTAAGAAAAGGAAATTGGAGAGGTGCCCTAGAAGCATTGATGGAATTTAGGGGCACCAGATAATCTTTTTTGGTTTGAATCCCAAGCTCAGGTTACTTTTGCCTAAAAAATGTACTTCAAACCTATAGAAAGAGAGTTGCTTTAATTTGTCCAAGGCAAATTGTTGTGCCCTAACAACTCAGCTAATCCTTCCAAGAAGATAAACTTCAGTTTCTAATCCAGATAATCAAAAAACCTAGATCATTAAAATGAATAGGTATGGCCATTCTGTTGCAAACTGTATTTAGGACTAGAACATGGATTCTATTTACTGAGTTGGATGCTGGCTTCATATTGGCATTTTGGTGCCTTATGAATTTTCTGGGACACGTTCAGCTTTTTATTATCTGTCTCATAAATACATTCACTTTTTTGAAATTTATTTTTAATGGGGGGAGAATTGCATTACAGTGTTGAGTTGGTTTCTACCATGGGCAGGGCTGTGCTAAGACCCATTAGTCATGTCCAGCTCTGTGCGACCCCATGGACTATAGCCCGTCAGGTTCTGTGTCCATGGGGATTCTCCAGGTGAGAATACTGGAGTGGGTTGCTATGCTCTCCTCCACGGGATCTTCCCCTCATCTCATACATCGAACCCTCATCTCTTACATCCCCTGCATTGGTATGTGGGTCCTATACCACTAGCACCACCTGGGAAGCCTGGTTTCTACCATAGGACAGTGCAAATCAACCGTACTTATACATATATTACCTCCTTCTTGAGCCTCCCTCCCCTGCTGCCATCCCACCCCTCTGGGTTATCACAGAGCATCAGGCTGGGCTCCCTGTGTTATACATACCAACTTCTCACCAGTTACCTATTTTATACATGGGAGAAGGCGATGGCACCCCACTCTGGTACTCTTGCCTGGAGAATCCCATGGATGGAACAGCCTGGTAGGCTGCAGTCCATGGGGTCTCGAAGTCACTCTACGACTGAGTGACTTCACTTTCACTTTTCACTTTCATGCGTTGGAGAAGGAAATGGCAACCCACTCCAGTGTTCTTGTCTGGAGAATCCCAGGGACGGGAGAGCCCGGTGGGCTGCCATCTATGGGGTCGCACAGAGTCGGACACGACTGAAGTGACTTAGCAGCAGCAGCAGCAATGTATGTATACTGATGTTACTTTCTCCATTCCTCCCATGCTCTCCTTCCTCCACTGTGTCCACAACTCCATTCTCTATATCTGAGTCTCCATTCCTTCCCTGCAAATAAGTTCATCAATACCATTTTTCTAGATTCCATATATATGCATTATTATATTTGTTTTTCTCTTTCTGACTTACTTCATTCTGTATAGCAGGCTCTAGGTTCATCTACCTCAGTAGAACTGACTCAAATTTGTTCTTTTTTGCAGCTGAGTAATGTTCCATTGTATATATGTACCACATCTTCTTTATCCATTCATCTGTCAATGGACATCTAGGTTGCTTCACATTCACTTTGTAAAACAGCTTTATTGCTATGTAACTGACATAAGATAAAGCATATATATCTAAATATAAGATTTGATACGGTTTAATGCCCATACAATCATCATGTCAACTCTATCACTCCCCCAAATTTGCCTCTGTTCCTTTGCTTTCTAACCTCCCTGCCCTTGTCCCTTCCTGAGGCAACTGTTTATCCACTTTCTTTCCCTATAGATTAGTTTGCATTTTCTAGAGTTTTATCTAAATGTTTTATCTCTATCTCTTGTTTTATCTCTATCACTTCCTCAGTATAAGAATTTTGAGATTCATCCATGCTACTGCTGGTATCAATTGTTCACCCTGTTTACTGCCAAGTAGTATTCCAATATAAGGATATACCACCTCTATTTACCCGTTTGCCTGTGAATGGATGTTTGGATAGTTTCCAGTGGTGACCTATTACAAACAGAGCTTCAAGGAGCATTCACATGCAAGTCTCTGATAGGAAATATGCTGTTGTTTCTCTTGGGAATTTAGGAGTGGAAGAGCATGATCATATAGCAAGTATTTGTTTGGCTTTTAAAATAAACTGTTTTCCAAAGTAGCTGTACCATTTTACATTCTCGTTGGTAGTTTTCTCAACATCCTCATCAGCACTTGATATAGTCAGTAATTGTTTTTATTTTAACCACTTAAAAAGGCATACAGAGGTATCTTATCAGAGGTTTAACTTATAGTTCCCTAATGGCTAATGATATTTAACATGTTTTCCTATTTATACATATTTTGGATCTGCATATTGTAATAATATATATCAGACTGGTTCCAGATAGGAAAAGGTGTACATCAAGACTGTATATTGTCACCCTGCTTATTTTACTTCTATGCAGAGCACATCATGAGAAACGCTAGATTGGAAGAAGCATAAGCTGGAATCAAGATTGCTGGGAGAAATATTAATAACCTCAGATATGCAGATGACACCACTCTTATGACAGAAAGTGAAGAAGAACTAAGGAGCCTCTTGATGAAAGTGAAAGAGGAGAGTGAGAAAGTTGGCTGGAAGCTCAACATGCAGAAAACGAAGATCATGGCATCTGGTCCCATCACTTCACGGGAAATAGATGGGGAAACAGTGGAAACAGTGGCTGACTTTATTTTGGGGGGCTCCAAAATCACTGCAGATGGTGATTTCAGCCATGAAATTAAAAGACACTTACTCCTTGGAAGGAAAGTTATGACCAACCTAGACAGCATATTAAAAAGCAGAGACATTACTTTGGCAACAAAGGTCCGTCTAGTCAAGGCTATGGTTTTTTCAGTGGTCATGTATGGATGTGAGAGTTGGACTGTGAAGAAGGCTGAGCGCCGAAGAATTGATGCTTTTGAACTGTGGTTTTGGAGAAGACTCTTGAGAGTCCCTTGGACTGCAAGGAGATCCAACCAGTCCATCCTAAAGCAGATCAGTCCTGGGTGTTCATTGGAAGGACTGATGTTGAAGCTGAAACTTTGGCCACCTGATGTGAAGAGCTAAGTTATTTGAAAAGACCCTGATGCTGGGAAAGATTGAAGGCAGGAGGAGAAGGGGAGGACAGAGGATGAAATGGTTGGATGGCATCACCGACACGATGGACAGGAGTTTGGGTGAACTCCAGGAGTTGGTGATGGACAGGGAGGCCTGGCGTGCTGCGGTTCATGGGGCTGCAAAAAAGTCGGAAACAACTGGGCGACTGAGATGAACTGAACTGATCTCCTAGTTTGTGATTTGTCTTTGAAGAGCAAAAGATTTCAGTTTTTATGAAGTCAAACTGATCCATTTTTTTAATAGATCATGTTTTTAGTGTTGTATCTATGATATGGGTATAAGATCAACACAATTTTCCCTTATGCTTTTTTTCTAGGTATTTTATAGCTTTGTATTTTACGTGATACACCTCTCCACTTATCTATTTTTTTAAATTCCCTTAACAATATTTTGTAGCAGTCAATGTACAATGCTAGCACATTTTGTTGAATGTTCTCCTGAATATTTCATTTTTTGATGCTATTTTAAATGGAATTTCAATTCCTGATTGTTATAAAGAAATATATTTGATTTTTCTATCTTGATCTTAGATCCTGAAACTTTGCACTTTTAAATTCCAGTAGTGCTTTTGGAGTGTGTGTTTCATTGTATTTTCTATACAGAGTATTATGTTGTCTGGTAATAAAGATAATGATAACTTCTTCCTTTTCAATCTGGATGCATTTGAATTCTCTTTTCTACCTGAATGCACAGATTACACAGATTGTCTACATACAATATTAAGTGATGATATATGATATTCTTAACTGTTCCTCATCTCACAGACAAAGCTTTCAGTCTTTTACCCGTAAATAAGGTGACAGCTTTATTTTAGTAGCTGTTCTTTATTTCATTGCAGAATTTCTTCTCTATCCATAGAATGCGGAAATGTTTGTTTACTTTCAGCATTCTATGGATAAAAATGTGAAGTACAGGCTGGATTTTTAAAATAATTTTTCCATATATTTAGATATTTATATGGGTTATCTTTATTTTTTGTTTCTTCACTAATATGGTGAATTATATTGATTGTTTTACTAATGTTAAAACAAAATTGCTCTGCTGGGATAAACTTCACTTGGTCATAATATTTTATGATTTTTATTTTAAATTTTAGTCTGCTAAAATATGATTTAGAATTTTTGCATTCCTGTTCATAAGGGATATTAGCATGTAGTTTTCTCTTTTGGAATGTCTTTGTCTGGTTTTGCAGTAAGTACATCGCTAGCCTCAACCCCATAGACTCAATTGGGAAGTATTCTTTCTTCTTCAATTTTCTCGAAGAGTTTGTATTGAATTAGTATTATATCTTTCCTGAATGTTTGCTACAGTTCACCAGTGCAGCAATTTAGGCCTGGAGTTTTCATTGTGGAAAGGTTTTTAAACTACAAATTCAATTTTATGTAATAGATACAGAACTCTGGAAGTTATCTGTTTTATTCTTGAATGAGCTTTTGTAAAATATATCTTTTGAAGAATTTGCTCTTTTCATCTAAATTGTTGAAATTGTTGGCATATCCTTTTGCTGTCTATGGAATCTAGTTATAGTACTCTTTTCTTTATGGCGTGGGTAATTTGTCTTTCTGACTTTATTCTCCTTCCTTCCTCTCTCCCTCCCTCCTCTCCCCCTTTCTCCAGTTCCTCCTTTCCTTCCTTCTCCTCATTCTTCTTTTTTCCCTCCTCCTCCTTCTTTTTTCTTTCTCTCTCTTTCTCCTTGATTAGCTTGTCCAGAGGTTTATCAATTACATTGATCTTGCAGAATGAGCTTTTGGTTCCATTGTCTTTCTGGTTTTTCTTTGTTTTTGACCTTACCAGTTTCCTCTTTGACTGTGTTACTTTCTTTCTTATACTCAATTTATGTTTAAGCATAAATGTTTAAAAGCATAATATCATCTTAATGAATTGACCCCATTTATCAGCCCTGGGATTTCTTTGGAAGGAATGATGCTAAAGCTGAAGCTCCAGTACTTTGGCCCCCTCATGCGAAGAGTTGACTCATTGGAAAAGACTCTGATGCTGGGAGGGATTGGGGGCAGGAGGAAAAGGGGACGACAGAGGATGAGATGGCTGGATGGCATCACTGACTCGATGGACATGAGTCTGAGTGAACTCCAGGAGTTGGTGATGGACAGGGAGGCCTGGTGTGCTACAGTTCATGGGGTCACAAAAAGTCAGACACGACTGAGCAACTGAACTGAACTGATCATTACAAAATGATCTTCTCTATCCATGATATTTGCTCTGAAATCTACTTTGTAGATTAATGTAGGTATGGCTGCATCCTATTGATTAGTTTTAACAGAGTATATTATTTTTCGTTTGTGTCTTTGTACTTAATGTGAGTTCTTTGTAGGCAACTTATATTTGGATCTTGCCTATTACCCCAAATCTAATAATCTCTGTCTTTTTTTGTGATGCTTAGACCATTCACACTTAATGTGATAATTAATAATTGGTTTAAATCCATTATCTTGCCATTTGTTTTCTATTTTTCCTTTTTTTTGTTTCCTTCTTCCTTTTTTTTTTCATTAACTGAACACTTTTTTAATGATTCCATATTTAGTCTTCTTTGTTACAAACATTCTTTTCAAGTATACATGGAACACTTATAGCAAGATAGATCATATTCTGAGCCATAAAGCAAGTTTCAATAACTTTAAAAGGAGTCAAGTCATACAAAATGTGTTTTTGATTTCTAATTATATTGGTATGTATTATTATAGTACCCTCTTATAGCATCAAAATCAGACCCTCATGATCTATTCAATGAACTTGACATCTATATGTGTGGCAGATGCTTAGGGCCTCTTTGGTCTGGACATAGAAATGAAAAGCTGACAGAAAGTGGAGAGGATTAGGAAGGGTTACTGTAAGAAAACAGAGGATCTGGATTTCTTTGATCTTGGATTTCTTTGATCCTCTGAAACACTCGTTCTGAAATGATTTTCTGCCAGTTAAGTATCAACTGATTTAAATAGCTTCCAGAGAAAACTTAAAGGAAACTAGAATTATATGGAAAAGCCAAAGGAAACATTTTGGAAGTCTATAAAATCCCCGTGGATCTGAAGAGGGTTATTGGGATTGCCGACCACAGCCTGGAAAACTAGAACTGTTTCTGCATTCTGCCTAGCCTTTCAATGTAAATATTACAGGATAAAGGATTAGAAAAACTGAGACAGGATTCAAAGTTTAAGCTTTTTTAAATCAATGGATGGATGAAGTGTTGTTTGGTCAGGAAATATGATAGCACAGATCCAAAGTTATACAATTGTCTATGGAGTGACTGGTGAAATTAGGGGTGACTGATGACTGATTCAGAACTGGATTTCTTTTGATATGACTTAGGGAGACAAATAAAAGCTATGGTTTTTCCAGTAGTCATGTATGGATGTGAGAGGTGGACTATAAAGAAAGCTGAGTGCTAAAGAACTGATGCTTTTGAACTGTGGTCCTGAAGAAGATTCTTGAGAGTCCCTTGGACAGCAAGGAGATCCAACCAGTCAATCCTAAAGGAAATCAATCCTGAATATTCATTGGAAGCGCTGATGCTGAAGCTGAAACTCCAATACTTTGGCTACCTGATGTGAGGAACTGACTTATTTGAAAAGACCCTGATGCTGGGAAAGATTGAAGGCAGGAGGAGAAGGGGACAACAGAGGATGAGATGGTTGGATGGCATCACTGACTCAATGAACATGAATTTGAGTAAACTCTGGGAATTGGTAATGGACAGGGAACCCTGGCATGCTGTAGTCCATGAGGTCACAAAGAGTCAGACACGACTGAGCAAGTGAACTGAACTGAACTGAAGGGAGACGAGTATAATGTAAAAATAGACAGTGTGATTCTGTGTATGCTTTTGCAACCAAACACAAATCTTTGTGGTCAGTCCACTTCCAGGGGAGGCAAATGTAATCTGTGAACACTTTTGGTTTTAGTGACTAGATTTCAATCCAGTTCAGTTCAGTCACTCAGTCATTTCTGACTCTTTGTGACCCCTTGGACTGCAGCACGCCAGGCCTCCCTGTCCATCACCAACTCCCAGTGTTTACTCAAACTCATGTCCATTGAGTCGGTGATGCCATCCAACCATCTCACCCTCTGTCGCCCCCTTCTCCTCCTGCCTTCAATCTTTCCCAGCATCAGGGTCTTTTCAAAAGACTAGATTTAGATTTGTTCGTTTAGCAGAAGTTAGAAAATACGAGTTTCTCTTCTGGAAAGCTGATGATACCGTAAGTTGTAACAGCATACAAACCTTGGCTTAAAACAGCAACGTCCCCAGTAACACAATTTTTTAAGAAAATTTTCTTTGTGTATTGCTTTTTGGCTGTGTTGGGTCTTTGTTGCTGCGGGAGATTTTCTCTGGTTGCCATGCTTGGGCTCCTCTTTGCAGTGGCCTCTCTGGAGGTGGAGCACGGCTCCAGAGCTCGAGGGCGTCCGTAGCTGTGGCACGTGGACTCCGTAGCTGCAGCTTCCAGGCTGTAGAGCACGGGCTCAGGAAACGTGGCACAGCGGGCTTAGCTGTTCCCTGCCATGTGGGGTCTTCCTGGATCAGGGATTGAACCCAAGTCTCCTGGACTGGCAGGCGGTTTCTTTACCACTGAGACACCAGGGAAAGCTCCCCCCACCCCCCGCCCCAGTAACAATGACTAAGCACAAATGCCTGCCTACTCCTCCTGGTGCTTCCAGCTCCCCATCCCTACTTAGGAGGTAGGAAGCTTGACAACAGGAATCTACCCACGTTTTGTACAGCTAGCAGCAGCAGGACATTCCACGCAAATGCGTCCAGCTTCAGTTCAGTGGAGATGTAATCTCAGTATCTTTGGATTCTTTTCCATAGTTCATTACTTTCTAATCAGTTATGGCCCTTATCAAAAAGACCTCCTCTGAGACTCTCAGAGTAGAACAAATCCATAAATCAAACACAATGGAATTGCATTACTGTTTTCTTTTTGTTTTTCGCTTCTATCTGCATATCTCCATCGGCTTGGAAAAGAGATGGGAAATGCAGCATCTAGGCTAGTGCAAACCACTTGCCTGGGAACATTTTCAGCCACTATTATGGAGAAGCACAGGGACCAGAGAACTAAGCCCCATCCAATGCAATCTGTTATCTCATTTATGCCCAGAGAGAACTTCTCATGGATATTTTATCAACAAGACCTTTGGCTACACTGTAAATACAGGCATCAGAGGCCAATTACATAAACTAGATACGGAAGATACACAGGATTTCCGAATCTGATTCAACCTGTCTCCTCTCATTAGCATCCCCATTTTTAGATAAAACCCACTGGCCTACAAAAGCAAAAAAAAAAAAAAAAAAAGTGTTTCTAAGTAAATTAATTGTCTAAACACAAGTCCCTGGAGCATGATTAAACTACTTAAGAGACAAACAACTCTTCAAGCTTTGAAAAGTATTCCTTAAAGAAAAAAGGTCATGCTTATCATAGATGTCTTGTCTGTTCATCAAATTGGTCCCCTGAGGATTTTTATTAGACAGTGTTTTCTTGACTCAATTCTAATGACTCTAGGCATTTGAACACAAAAAAATTACAGTTATTTTGAAATATTCCGTAATCCATAATGCCAGAATAATGTTTTATTGAGGTCATTTGACATTACAGCTTCAACTTTTACTAAGAAGATGGAAGAGATAGCTTTATTACTTACAAAATCGAGTATTTCCTTCAGAGCATCTAACACTTATTTCTCAGTGCCATGGAGATCATAGGTTTTCTTTAGTATTGTACTTGTTGTTCAGTCACTAATTTGTGTCCAACTCTGCGACCCTATGGACTGCAGTATGCCAGGATTTCCTGTCCTTCACTGTCTCCTGGAGTTTGTTCAAACTCATGTTCATAGAGTCAGTGATGTCAGCCAACCATCTCATCCTCTGTCTCCCTCTTCTGCTGCCCTCAGTCTTTCCCAGCATCAGGGTCTTTTCCAGTGAGTCAGATCTTCGCATCAGGTGGCTAAAGTATTGGAGCTTCAGCTTCAGCATCAGTCCTTCCAATGACTATTCAGGGATGATTTTTAGTATTTAGTGATGGCAAACATTTAGTTCCCCTGAGGATAGATTTATATCAAACTTCTTTGTGCCAAGTGAAAAGTATATAACCAGCATGTTTTCTTTTTTGCTCTGGTCACAAATGATTTGACAGCCAATTTTACAGCTTAACTTTATGTTTAAATATTCACTCTAGGAATTTACTATGCATGGTAAAGTTTGAGAAGGCACTCAATTCAGTTCAGTTCAGTTGCTTAGTCATGTCTGACTCTTTGTGACCACCTCCCTGTCCATCGCCAACTCCCGGAGTTTACTCAAACTCATGTCCATTGAATCGGTGATGCCATCCAACCATCTCATCCTCTGTCATCCCCTTCTCCTCCTGCCCTCAATCTTTCCCAGCATCAGGGTCTTTTCAAATGAGTCAGTTCTTCACATCAGGTGGCCAAAGTATTGGAGTTTCAGCTTCAGCATCAGTCCTTCCAATGAATATTCAGGGTTGATTTCCTTTAGGATTGACTGGTTGGATCTCCCTGCAGTCCAAGGACTCTCAAGAGTCTTCTCCAATACCACAGTTCAAAAGCATCAATTCTTCAGTGTTCAGCTTTCTTTATAGTCCAGTTCTCATATCCATACATGACTACTGGAAAAACCATAGCTTTGACTAGACAGATCTTTGTTGACAAAGTAATGTCTCTGGTTTTTAATATGCTCTCTAGGTTAGTCATAACTTTTCTTCCAAGGAGCAAGCATCTTTTAATTTCATGGCTGCAGTCACCATCTGCAGTGATTTTGGAGCAGAAGGCACTGCTCTATACTATTTCTGACCATGTCTTTACTAGGGTATTTTCATTCTTATTAGGGGACATAATTTGGCAGTTCAAATCTGATGCTATCACACCACTATCTTCTAATACTACTTGTTATGGACTGAATGTTTCTGTTCCCCTCATACTTCAAATATTAAAGTCCTAACACACTGTCTTTGGAGATTGGACCTCTAAGAAATTAATTAAGGTTAAATGAGGTCATTCCAATCCATTCTGAAGGAGATGAGCCCTGGGATTTCTTTGGAAGGAATGATGCTAAAGCTGAAACTGCAGTACTTTGGCCACCTCATGCGAAGAGTTGACTCATTGGAAAAGACTTTGATGCTGGAAGGGATTGGGGGTAGGAGTAGAAGGGGACGACAGAGGATGAGATGGCTGGATGGCATCAAGGACTCAATGGACATGAGTCTGAGTGAACTCTGGGAGTTGGTGATGGACAGGGAGGCCTAGCATGCTGCGATTCATGGGGTTGCAACGAGTCGGACACGACTGAGCGACTGAACTAAACTGAACTGAAATGAGGTCATAAGGATGGAACCCTGATCCTACAGGATTAGTGGATTGAAAAAGACCCTGATGCTGGGAAAGATTGAGGGCAGGAGGAGAAAAGGATGACAGGGGATGAGATGGTTAGATGGCATCACTGACTCAGCGGACATGAGAATGATCAAACTCTGGGAGACAGCAAAGAGCAGGGAAGCCTGGTGTGCTGCAGTCCATGGGGTCGCAAAGAGTCAAACACAGCTTAGCCACTAAATGAGAATAAGAAGAGACACCAGATAACAAAGCTTCTCTCCTCTCCCCTCCTCCTTCTTTTCTGGGGAGATGTGCTGGGTCTTCACTACAGTGAAGTGCAGGGGCTTCTCTAGTTGTGGCTCAGGCTCCAGAGCATGAGGACTCAGTACTGCCTTGGATGAGCTTAGTTACCCCACGGCATATGGGATTTTAATTCTTCAACCAGGATCGAACCTGCATCACCTGCATTGGAAGGTGGGTTCTTAACTATTGGACTATCAGGGAAATCTCCCTCCCACCCCCTCTATTTCTTTCCCTTACCTGTACACAAAGAAGAGGTCCTGTGACCACACTCAAGCTGGTGCCTGCCTGTGAGCTAAGAGAAGAGACCACAGAATGAAACTTAATTTGCTGGCACTCTGGCACCTTGATCTCGGACTTCCCAAACTCCAGGACTGTGAGAAATTTCTGTTGTCAAATCCCCTCGATCTCTGGTATTTTGCTATGGCAGCCCAAGCAGACTAATGCAATATAGTACTTTAAACCCATCCCATGCTGGACAGTAACAAGTTAAGAGTTAGACTGTGTGGATCTTATTTTTAGTTCAATTATCATCTTACTGTTTCAATTATCATCTAACCTTAAATTCACTTTTCCACCTCATTCACCTTAGTGATTTGCAAGATATGTGACTTAGACAATAACTTTAATGAGCTTTATTTCTTTCGTGTGTATAGATTCTTCAGGGTTGGAAGAGAGCTTAATAATCATCCAGGAAAAACATTTTAGTTTATAAATGAGAAAGCTCAAGTCCAAAGAGCTAATTGGTCATAGGAATGAGAGCAAAGCTCGTATCCCTGGAAGCTGAATCCTGTTGGTTGTTCCCTGATGCCAACATGTGGGCACCATCTCCACATTCTTGACTGCCTACAAGCTAGCCATATTCAAACCCATTGCCATATTCAGTATGATTTGTCTTCTGTGGAACACTAGACACAATGTAATTACACTGTGATTTACATTATTTATTTATTTGGCTGTGCGAGATCTTTTGTTGAGATGCACGGGCTCTCCACTTGCAGCTCGAAGGCTTAGATTCTCCAATGCGGGCTCTTAGTTCCCGGACCAGGGATTGAACTCGTGTCTCCCGCATTGCAAGACAGACTCTTAACCATTGGACCACCAGGGAAATCCCTGTAATTTACATTTTTAAAAGACACAGGAAGTCAAACAGACCTAAGTTCACATTTGGCACTGCCCCATAATAGCCCTGTGAGCAGGGCAGCGCCCAGCTTTTATGAAGTTCAGATTCTTGCCTATAATAGGGAGGAAGCGGTACCTGTGTCATGAGTCACTTGTGGGGATTTAGTGGATCATCTCACACGAAGCACCCAGCATAGTGGGCTTTCCTGGTGGCTCATGGTAAAGAATCTGCCGGCAATGCAACAGACCCGGGTTCAATCCCTGGGTCAGGAAGAGCCCCCGGAGACAGGAATGGCTATCCACTCCAGTATACTTACCTGGAGAATTCCATGGACAGAGTCCAGGGGGGCTACAGTCCATGGTGTTATAGAGTCGGGCACGACTAAGTGACTAACACTTTCACTTTCTTCTCCCGGCATAGTGCCCGGTGTGTTCAATAGATGTTGATTCTCTGAACCATGCATCTTCTTTTCCCAACTACTAGCCAGGGGTAAACTTTGACTTGAGTTCCAGGCTGATCACTTTCTTTCCCAGCAGTATGGTTTTAAAGGGTGTTACCTGATTGGCCTTGGAAGAAATCAGAGAAGGACAGAGAATCTGAGATGGACCTGCTAGGGACTGCAGCAGGTGAGACTGAGAATTTGAGAATAATTGCCAGGAGCAGGAAGGAGGGGAATTAAAAGTCAGATTGGGAAGCTTCTGTATGAGATGAACTCATAAGCAATCTGAAGGTCAACCGCTTACCTGGAAACAGAACGGGAGCAGGAAAATGAATTTCTCTTAAGTGATGGGGCTGTGTGTGTGATTTATAGGGGAGATCAAACTGAGGATTATTTGATAAGCTGACTGCGTGGTGCCTCGGACCTTTGATGAGGTGGTTTCATACAAGTGAGTCATACAAGCCGTGAGACAAAAGTTAAACGTAAAGAACAAGAGTTCGCTGCTGCTTTCTTATTAATTTATAGACATTCAAGTCATGTGCAAATTCTCAGATTTGGGTTGAAGCAAATAAATCTATTATCTTGGGGTGAGTTGTAATTTCCCAGGAGAGAATGTAACTCTTGAATTAATTTTTTTTCATTTGCTAGGAAGATTTTTTTTTAATTTAAATGTTGATCAAAATACTAGACGCATAAATTTTAAAAAATCAAATGGTTCAAAAATTCTTTAACAGAAAAGGAACAAGCTTTGCCTTTGGATGCCCAGTTTCTAACCACAGAGGCTGCAAGGTTTTAGTTAAGTTCACCTTTTATTGTTTCTCTTCCAGATAATATGCTTATAAAAGTAGGTCAAAATTTGTTAACCATAAAGCATATATGCTGACTTGTTAATATGAAAGAGGAAAATCTTGGTCTCCCACTCTATCTCCCCTCTTCCCTCCAGAGTCATTGTACATATCACTCCACACAGAATATAACGGGAACTCCATCGGTCTTAATCTTTTATTGTAATTTGTATTTTTCTCATAGTTCTGCTCATAATTTTAAATGATATACTTAAAACTCTTCTTGCATCAACATTAGAAGGTGCCTGACTTTATACCATCAAACTTTAGCCTCTCGGCAATCACATCCTTTTCTCCCCCTCTACAGCATCCCCCCTCCATTCCCCACTTTCTGTAATGTGAAACATCACTTTCGTATGATGAAGATCAGGAACACAATCAAGGTGTTCAGTCAACAAAGTAAGGACTTCTTTACCTTTTCTGCAGGTTAATTCTAAAACTTGAATTTTTATAAATTAAAGTATGTAAAAGATATTATATATTAATATATAGTATTAATAAGATACATATCTTCATATTCTATCTTGACTGTGTAGCATTTTCAGCCTGCAGAGCCCTACAGTATATACTAGGTTTACATTTTCTTTTGAGGAATAATGCCACTAATGAGAAAAGATTCCTAGAATGTAGACGGCTCAGAAACACTCTCACTTTATTTTGCCTTGTCTTTGGATCCTGAGTTTCTTCCACCCACCTGGAGTTCCTTCCTTCCTACTTTCCTTCATTCCTTCCTTCTTTTCTTTTCGCTGGTGATAATAACATGTGTTTACCAAATCCTCAGAATTATCCAGTTGTTCAACAGTTCCGTCTATTGCTTAGTCGCTCAGTCACGTGCGACTCTTTGTGACCTCATGGACTGCATCCTGCCAGACTCCTCTGTCCATGGGGATTCTCCAGGCAAGAATACTGGAGTGGGTTGCCATGCATTCCTCCAGGGGGTCTTCCCAACCCAAGGATCAAACCCAGGCCTCCCACATTGCAGGCAGATTCTTTACCATCTGAGCCACCAGGGAAGCCCCGTCCATTAGCACATTCAATTTCTTTCCTGGAAACATACTTCCTGGCTCACCTCAAACTTCCTTTCGAATCTCATTCCAGCTGTTTCCTGGCTTCCATCTGGGAACTTCTTATCTGTTCCAAGTCCAAATAAATGCTCAGTTAAGTTCTTTGCTTCTGTTCCTCATCTCCCTGCCTACCTCTATTCTCTCAGACCCCTAGTCTAGAGTCTGTCCTGAGTCTCAGAGGGCCAGCTTCTCCACCACTGTATCCCTTCTTCAGCATGTTCTGAACTGAGGCTTTCTCAGTGTTATCCATCATTGTACCTTTTATCTGACTTTTGTCTTCTTGTAATATATTGGGACCTCTCGACCTCTAATGAGATCACCCAACTCCCACGCCCCTTTCCTTGGTTTCATGGGTATTCTTTATATTTTATTTGGATTCCTCTGGCACCTCCTGGGCAGAGTTGGTGGTGGTCAGTTTGTCTCCCTGTCGGGGAGAAAGCAGAAGCCAGTGGCAGGTGCTGAGTAGAGATGAATGAGCTTGTCAGATGAGGAGCTGGTTGGGTCCTGCTATTCCTCTGATTTCAGGCTCCTCCACTTTCTGTTTCTGTCTTGTTCCCAGCCTGTCTCTGGCCAAACGCTGGGGGAATTCCTCTTGCCGTGATCGTTATTGTGTTGTTCTGTCTACAAAGTTTAACATTCCACAGACGATGGGGAACTGGCAATTAATAGAAATCATGCCTGCCTCCTGAAAGTACAGCTAAACATTTGTATTAGTTAAAGCAGTCACTTGGAGACACTTGGAAAAGTGGGCAATTTAAAAACAAATTTCTGGATCTTCTCTGATGGTCCAGTGGTTAAGACTCCATGCTTCTGATGCAGGGGGCCTGGGTTCCATCCCTGGTCTGGGAGCTGAGATCCCATATGCCACGTGGCCCAGCCAAAAAACAAAACAAACAAACAAGGGAAAAAACAAATTTAAGGTTTGAAGTTGACTTGTGTTGTGATGACCTTGGGCAAGTAGCAACTCCTCTGTGTCTTGGTTGGGGATAAAATGAGCCTAACAGGGGCTGTAGTGGATGAATGAATGGCTTGCGTGAATGAATGCCTGTCATGTGATTAGCTCAGATTGTCAGCTCCCTAATAAAGGCAACTAACAATTTGACCTCTTTCTAGAGAACTAGGCTTCCAACCCTAACCCTTAGGATTGCTGGCTGATTCCCTAGAATATTATAGAGAATTCCACTTCAGAGGAAGAAGGAACTGACTCTTATTGTCCACCTGCTATGCAACATGGGGTCTCTAGAGGCTTTGCCCGGGCCTGCTTGTTTCATCCTATTAGAGGTAAGGCTGATTTTTCTAAGGAGGAGCCCAGATTTTGAGAAGTTAATCAAGCCCTCCGGGTCTTCCCTGGTGGCTCAGCAATAAGGAAGTGGCCTGCAATGTAAGAGCTGCAGGAGACATGGGTTCAATCCCTGGGTCTGGAAGATCCCCTGGAGAAGGCCATGGCAACCCACTCCAGTATTCTTGCCTGGATAATCCCATGGACAGAGGAGACTGGCAAGCTACAGTCCATATGGTCACAAAGAGTAAGGTATGACTGAGGCAACTTAGCAAGCACACGCACGTAATCAGACCCTTCAGACCTCATTTTCTGTTACAGAACAGGAAGCACAAAAAGGCAAGTGAGTAAAGTGAAAGTCACTTGGTCACGTCTGACTCTTTGTGACCCTAACCCGAATTCTCCAGGCCAGAATACTGGAGTGGGTAGCCTTTCCCTTCTCCAGGGGATCTTTCCAACCCAGGTCTCCCACACTGCAGGTGGATTCTTTACCAGCTGAACCAAAAGGGAAGTCCACAAAAATCAAGAAACCACCCAAAGTACGAGTGCCTGCCCGGATGTGTGGTCTTGCTGGTCAGACCAGTTTCCTGGATCATTTTGGAAAATGGTTCTACTGAAAGAGTTTGGGTAGCAGGGTTTCTGGTTGGAGGAATGTGGGGGAACATTTCCCAGCTTCACCATCAAAGGACGTTGTTTTTTGTCAACTTGTACCATCCAGGACGGATGGTCTGTTTTTCCTATAGGACCCAGGCAAGTTTTGCAGCCCAAGCAAAAATCATACATTTGTATGTGTACACAACTGTGTGTGTTTGTGTGTGTGAGAGAGAGAAAGAGAAAGGGAGGTAAGTCATTAAAGAAGTGCTTCGGCTAAATAAAGGATCTCATTATGTGTGCTATTTTTATTCCTCAAATGTCTGCCTTCCTCTCCCCCTCCCCCTTGAGGTTCCTACTGAAATCTGACAATCAGGGTTGAACTTCTCTGTCAGCTTCCATTAGGCAAATCAAGCAGGAAGAAAGAGAGCAGGAGTCTGGCCTTGGCAGGGAGCTGATTCAGCAGTGATAATCTGCCTGAGCTTGGGGGGGGTGGCCAGCTACCAAAGGGTTTAATTAGTCAGCGAGGTGCTGTCTCCGCCCCTGGCCTCCCCTTCCTTTTCCCTCTACCCACCAGCCTCAGGGATGAGTCTCTTGCCCTGCCTTCTCTGCCTGGCGTGTAGCCAGGGCTGTCCTTCAAGGGCAAATGTCCTCCAAAAGTCCTTCAAGGGCATTTCCTCCAGGGGAACAGATGTGCTTGCATTGCCTGTCCCCTTCCCTCTATCTCTTGGCTCATCTACTGTGAGCAAGAATTGACCCCTTCTGGAAACCCAAGGCTGCAATGGGGCCAAGGCTACAGTGATTTCTTTCCCGGGGATGAAAAGGCACACCATCTCCCTCCCTGATCCGGCCACCATCTTTCCTCCTTTATTACTCACAGTCATTCATTCAGAACCAAAATTACCATGTCCAGACTATGCTAAGCGTTCTGGCTGAGCTGGGCTGGGGAAGGATTCAGAGACGAGGTCCCTTCCCTCAGGGAATATAGGATCTAGAAAGAGAAGCTGAATGGGAAAAGGGCAGAGGAATGGGAGACAGGAGCTCATGATCTAGAAAAGCTAATTGGAGCCAGTGGACCACAGCCAGCCAAAGGACAAAATGGCAAATAACATGTGAAATAAGGTTAAGAGCTCTGGGAGCTTGGAGAGCTCCGGGAGTTTGGAGGAGGACGACCCACTTCAAGAAGAGAACACTGCAGGAAGTGTCCTTGGAACTGGGTTTTCAAGGTTGAGTAAGATATAATCAGGCAGAGAGAGGCTGATCACCCTTGGGAAGCTGGGAACATCTTAGAGCATCTCACGCTCCATCTTGAAGGTCACTGAAGTTCTCCAGGTATTACTGCTCCTCTGAGCTCTGCCCTACCTCCTAATCTCAACCACTCCATGTCTTCAACTGCTCGGGCATCACAGCTGGGCACAGCCAAGGGTATCCCTTCTCCTGTCCCCACCCCTGCCAAAACTAGGCCACCGAGTCGATGTCGCTTCTATAGGCGTCTTGCAACTCCTCTGTGTCAATTATCGATGCTGAGAATGGTCCTCTCTGCAGCTGTGAAACTGTGATGCCCGTCTCCCTGCATTCGATGACTCAATTTCTTGCAGTGCTATGAGTTTCCTAGAATCTTACAGTCACTCTCTTTAGAATTTTGGGTCAAACTCCTAAGATGAGGTTCAAAGATGATAAGGGATACACCAGCCAGAAAAATGCTTCTGCCTTGCTACCAACCAACCAGAACCTCGGGTCTGCATTCCATGCCTAGCATCTTTATGATGTGGTCCAGAGGAGGAGGCAGGGGCAGGTGTTTTGCTTTTCAGTTGTGTTTGAGAATCTCAGGCTTGAATGATCACAATCCCAAGGACTCTCAGTCTCCACCCACAGGACTTGTAAGATCTCCAGGCAAACTGTGCCATGGGTGGACGGTTGCTTTGGCCCTATCAGTTCTTGTGATATGCCCTGCTCGGGGCTTCCAGTTCTGCATTTAGTTGAACTAAGCTGAGGGTGACTAGGATTCATTGGAGACCTAGTCAGAGAGGCTGGATTCTCTCACTTCTCATATGCCTTCTGGAAATGCACACACACATATACAAATACACACACGCTTGCAAGACAAGCCTGCTGCTTCTTTCTCATGGCAACTTTTCAAAGGCAACAACAATCATTTGTTTCCTGTTCCAGCTCATTAATTTGAGGCTCCCCATTCCAGTTTCTGCTAGGTAAGATCATGCATCAGTGCACACAGGTGGAAAGGCTAGGCACTTGACACTTCCTGTCTCTTCCACATCCCCTCTCCCCCTCCCCCACACCACCATGCTGCCCTTTATTCTCTGGGGCATTCAATCCCTTTCTGCAAGCGGCTGGGAGTACTGACCTAGCTCTGCAGGTCTTAGGAGATATTCTTTTAAACATGAATGAGAGAAGATGTGATCAGTTCAGTTCAGTTCAGTCACTCAGTCGTGTCCGACTCTTTGCGACCCCATGAACTGCAGCACGCCAGGCCTCCCTGTCCATCACCAACTCCTGGAGTTCACCCAGACTCATGTCCATCGAGTCAGGGATGCCATCCAGCCATCTCATCCTCTGTCGTCCCCTTCTCCTCCTGCCCCCAATCCCTCCCAGCATCAGAGTCTTTTCCAATGAGTCAACTCTTCACATGAGGTGGCCAAAGTACTGCAGTTTCAGCTTTAGCATCATTCCTTCGAAAGAAATCCCAGGGTTGATCTCCTTCAGAATGGACTGGTTGGATCTCCTTGCAGTCCAAGGGCCTCTCAAGAGTCTTCTCCAACACCTCTGGGTCAAAAAGCAATGCGCTCTAACAAATAGGAGCTATCAGTGTTATCATTAAAAATTTGGCACTTGGGACTTCTCTGGTGGTCCCAGTGGTTACGACTTCACCCTCCCATGTAGAGGGTGTGGGTTTGATCCCTCACTGAGGAGCTTAAGATCCCACATGTCTCGAGGTCAAAACAAAACAAAACAAAACACCAAAGCATAAAACAGAAACAATGTTGCAACAAATTTAATAAAGACTTTATAAATGGTCCATTTCATAAACAAACAAAAACCTTTGGCAGTCCTCAGGGTAGAGATGGTTATTCCAAGAGAATGCTATTTCAGGGAACCTGGATGGTGGCTCGTAGAGGAAATTAATGTCTCGATGCAGAGGAAGAAGCAGAGTCTTAATGCAACCCCAACTATGCAGCCAGCCGACTGCTAGCCTCAATGCACCTGTCTGTAGACTGGGAACGAGTGGAGCATCTTGAAGTGTGTTCAGGAGAGACTTCAAGGAAAACAACTGGTGAACCTGCCCAGTCAGAGCCAGGAAGCAGCTGCCAGTCTTCACTGGAGAACGAGTCCCATTCTTAGCAACCTAGTGACGAAAGTAGGGAAAGGATGAGACTCCAAATAAAGAGCTGCCTGTATTCTGAGAATTATCACTGAACTTGGTGGCACTCATTTGACGAGATAGGATCTGCCTGGTCTTTCATCTGCAATAAAAGTCTGAGATGCAAGGATTTCCTGATCAGCATAGCTCATCAGAAGTAAATTCAGGATTTGTGGGTAAATAGATCTCCATGAGGCATGAGGGTCCCTTGGAGGATGATGCCCCAGCAGCCTAGACAATATACATGAGGTGGTGGAAGTGGGTCGCTGGGCTGTGAGGGCTGCCGTAGCATCCTGGGCAGAGCGGGAGCGGGACATGTCCATTCTCTCTCTCTGCATGAATCTGGATTTTGGCGGCTCTGGACCAGCATGCAGAGGGAGACGGAGGGGAAGGAGGGCCCTCCACACAGCAGTGTGCTAGCAAGAGCAGGGGACATTTTTACCCTGCCGTCTCACCATCCGCTCTGGCTACACAAAATGAGTGTGAATTATGGGCACCCGCTGAGTCTTTGATTTCCCTAGGCTGCCATCCCAGCAGCCACTTTGCTGGAAATTAAGTGCATGTTTCATCTGCTTGTGGAGGGAATAAGAGTTACGTGTCTGTTGCCTGTCCCCTGCCTCCAGCGATCCATTGCAACCCACCCTCCTTCCCCAGTTCCAAAGTAGCCCTTTCAAAGGACACATGTGTCCCTCCTCTGGAGGCTAACTGGGACCCGGAAGTCTTCTAATTAGAGCTGTTCTTCTTTCAAAGGATGGAACTTTAGGTGGAAGAAGGCCTTGGGGGAGAAGGTTGCTTATCTGTTTCACTGATGTTTCCTTTTTCTCTCTTCTCTCCTTCCTCTTTTCTCCTCTGTTTTCTTCTGCCTGGTCCATCCCTTCCCCCAACTCCCCACCACCTTTTCTGATGGGAAGTTAAAAAAAAGACTACGTTTTCCCCTGCCAACAAAGTAAGCTTTCAAAGGCAGCTGTTCTTGGAACTTCAGGGGGCAGGTGAATTACCTGGGGATCTTGTTGAAATGCAGATTCGGATTCGGTCTGTCTGGGGTCTGACCTCAGATCCTCTAGTTCTGGTGAGCACTCAGGCGATGCTGGTGCTCATGAATCACAGGGCCATGAACCCCACTTGCAGGGGCAGGAGTCTAGTCACCCATATGTCATGTTACTTCCCCGCTTAAAACCCTGGTGACTCCCTGTTGCCTATCGCATAAAGTTCAGACTAGAAACCATGGAAGGCTTTTCAGGCTCTGCTCATTCACTTATTCATTCAGTCAGCCACGTTTATTAAGTGCCTCCCAGGGCTTCCCTGGTGGCTCGTTGGTAAAGAATCCATCTGCCAATGCAGGAGACATGGGTTTGATCCCCGGTCTGGGAAGACCCCACGTGCCCCAGAGCAGGCCCGTGCGCCACAGCTACTGAGCCTGCGCTCTACAGCCCAGGAGCCGCCAGTGCTGACGCCTGTGTGCCCATGCTCCTCGGCAAGAGAAGCCACTGCAGTGAGAAGCCCGTGCACCGCAACTGGAGAGTAGCCCCTGCTCGCCGCAACTCACAATAAGCCCGTGCAACAACAAAGACCCAGCACAGACAAAATAAATGAATAAATGAGTGCCTCCTAAGGGCTGAAGCCCAGTATTCCTTTCTAGCCCCATCTCCTACCGCTCCCAACCATGACTTCTGCGTCCCGCCCAGCTTCACCTCCCGAACGAGCGGACTGTGTCCTTGCCTCAGGCTCGGCTCTCAAGCTCTTTCCCCTCCGTTACTATTCTTCAAATTGCTTCTGACCCTTCAAGATGCTCTTTGTTTTGTAATTAATTTTTATTGGAGGATAGTTGCTTTATAGTGTTGTGTTAGTTTCTACTGTATGGCAAAATGAATCAATCCTATATATACATATATACACCCACCATTGTAGACTTCCTTCCCATTCAGTTCATCACAGTGCATGAAATAGAAAGATGCTCTTCAAATGCTGGCTCTGCTGAGAAGTATCCCCTGAATTCTCCAAACACTTCTTTGAGTACCTCAAGGTGTTATGTACAAAATCCTAGCCCAGCACTTGTCACCTTGTAAGGCAGTGTTGACATTTTGTATCCATGAAGGTGAAGTCGCTCAGTCGTGTCCGACTCTCTGCGACCCCAGGGACTGTAGCCCACCAGGCTTCTCCATCCATGGGATTCTCCAGGCAAGAACACTGGAGTGGTTTACCATTTCCTTCTCCAGGGGATCTTCCTAACCCAGGAATCGAACCCGGGTCTCCTGCATTGGAGGCAGATGCTTTAACCTCTGAGCCACCAGGGAAGCCCATAACCTCCACTAAACTGGGATTTTTCTTAAGAGCAAGGCTAGCATTTTTCTATCTGCTCCTAGAACCAGCCAGAAATTCAATAAGTGTTTGTGAAATGAATGAATGAACATTAGGAAAAGATAAGGACCGACTCTCTTCTCTCTGTCCTCTGGTAGAAACACATATCTAGTGTGAAAAAAGCTTAGCGGACAGAACTGAAATGTATAGATGGTTCTCAAAGTTCATGTTATAAAATAAACTTTTACTTTTGAAAAGTTCCAGATTTATGGAAAAGTTATACAGATATTATAGAGAGTTCTTTTATCTCATACATAGTTTCTCCTAGAATTAATATCTTACATTCATAAGGTACATTCATCACAATTAATGAACCCAAATTGCTACATTTTGCTTAACTACACTCGATAATTTTCTCTGATTTCCTTAGTTTTTACCTAATGCCCCTTTCCTGTTCTAGGATCCCACTGTAACAATCAACCTTGATAGTCTGTAATTGATGATTTGCTATCTTGAAATCATGGGCCAAAACTGTTGATGGACCTACCAGTCCTGTGGTTTTGCAGCACATGGAGTTCATATTACAAACCTTCCAATACAAACACCAACATCTGTGTTTTGTTTCCTGCTCAGTAGGGGACATCCCCACCAGACAACTCCCCACCACGTCTTTATTTAGTAGTAAAGAGCCTGGTCTACACTTTCCCCTCTCACTCCTGCCTCCCGACTGACCCTGGTGCTTCCTCGGGTGGCCCTGCACGATGGGTATGCCCCCTCCTCTTGGGAACTGTAATCATAAACTCTTCTTTCAAAGCCACTGTCTCCCTATCTGTTTTCTCACCATACCTGATTAAACCAAATCTCGGGTATATTTCAAAACAATTGGTGCAGTGAGCTGGGTGGCTCAGTGGCAGAGACTGATGCCACTAAACTTCTAAACTTCTCTTGTTTTACAAGATGAATTCGTAGAATGGCTCACGCTAGCCAGAAGGGCACCATGGACTAGTGATATTTTTGCATTTTAGCTGCTACTGCCGTTTGTTGTACCTGCTGAATTCTGCTTTGGTTTTGTCCACTAAATTGTTGTAGGACCTAAAGGGAGAAACCACAAGACTCCTACAAAGCTTAGGGTAGCTGTAGGCTGGCCAGCTTTTCCAGTTAACACTCATTAGATGCTCAAAATATTCATAATGTCTGGGCAAAGGTGTCTGGGGTCACCTAGGGTAACTGGGTAGCCGACAAGGCAAAGACGCCTCTCACAGGAGAAAGACTCTCTCAAGTGTTGGGGTTTGCTCTGATCCACAGACCAAGCAACACCAGGAGTCCAGGCCACCCACCTACAGGCATCACGTCTACTCTTTTTCAAATTACTTAGGTCAACAGCCCCCTTCCCCCTCTTTACAAGTGTGTTTCACACATTTGTAATTCACTTCCCTTTTCGTCACATTCTGCATTCTATCCTAGGATCCCCTGACCTCCTAAATGACTATTTTTATTTGCATACATCATGGGTTCATTCTGTGTTGTCAAGTTCTAGGAGTTTTAACAAATACGTAGTGAGTGTCATGTATCCATCATTATTGTGTCCTACAGACTAAGAAGAATCCCACGTGCTTCATCTGTTCAGCTTTCCTTCCTTCCCTAAGCCCCTAGTAGCCACTGCACTGATCTGTTTACAACCCATGCACGTGTACATGCTAAGTCTTTTCAGTTGTGTCCGACTCTTTGCGACTCCCTGGACTGTAGCCCACCAGGCTCCTCTGTCCATGGGATTCTGCAGGCAAGAATGCTGGAGTGAGTTGCTGTGCCCTCTTCCAGGGGATCTTCTCAACCCAAGGATGAAACCCTCATCTCTCACATCTCCTGTACAGGCAGGTGGCTTCTTTACCACTAGGGCCACCTGGGAAGCCCATTTACAACCCATGGTGCTTCCTTTTCTAGAATGTCATATAAATGAACTCATACAGTACGTAACCTTTTCAGACCGGCTTCTCTCAGTGAGCAATGTGCATTTAAGATGCCTTCATGTCATCTTCTGGCTTGCTAGCTCATTCTTTTCTATTGCTGAATAATATGTTATTGTATTGATGTATGCACAGCTCATTTATCCATTCACGTATTGAAGGACATCTTAATTGCTTAAATCCAGTTTTAAGTGATTAGGAATAAAGCTACTATGAACACGGGCATGCAGATTTTTTAAAATGTGGGCATATGTGTTCATGTTAGTTGTGTAACAAATTTGATTTTTACCAATAACCGTTTAGTGGGGGGTAAATATTTAAACACTTTGCTCAAAGCTGCTTGAATGGCCTATGACTCTGAGTATATAAAGAGAATTCCAAATCACTCTTTCACTGTGTTATCCTAAGAGTGGAATAATAGATCTAATAGCTGTTCCAGGAAGGAGAAATAAGTTATGTGAATGTTGTGGGAGAATGTGGTCTTGAATGCCCAGGGGAACATAGTATTTGTCACCTGGTTATTTTGAAATCAGCTATTTAGGAAGCAGATTTGGAGAAAATGAAAGTAAAAGTTGCTCAGTTTTGTCCAACTCTTGGTGACCTCTTAAAGTCCATGGAATTCTCTAGGCCAGAATACTCGAGTGGGTAGCCGTTCCCTTCTCCAGGAGGTCTTCCCAACCCAGGGATCGAACCCAGGTCTCCCACATTACAGACAGATTCTTTACCAGCTAAGCCACCAGGGAAGCCCAGATTTGGGAAGGTGGGGTTGAGATATAGTAACTGATTCTTAAAATCATTTGTTTCTATAAACACAAACTGGTGTGGAAATTGGCAGCTGACATCATCTATTATCCAGTAATATGTGAGGCTCTTCTTTACAGTACTAGTTTCCTTTGCAACAAGTCTGTCCCTTCTTCCATGTCATTTTTTTTTTTTTTTGGTGTGTGTGGGGCTGCTGCGCCGGGTCTTTGCTGCAGTGTGAGGCTTCTCTCATTGTGGCACGTGGGCTCTCTAATTGTGGCACGCAGGGTTAGCTGTCCTCTGGCATATTGGATCTTAGTTCTCCAGCCGGGCATCGAACCCACATCCCTGTGTTGGAAGGTGGATTCTTAATCACTGGACCACCAGGGAAGTCCCATCCTCCACATCTTCCTCTCTTCCAATCATTTGTCAGCCTCTTGCACCCACCTCAAGGGTCTTCTCCTCTCCCCTTACTAATCCAACTTGAACTAAATCCTTCAGGATTTGTTTTTATCCCATCTTCTGCCATTAAGTCATCATAAATTGTTTTATTCTCAATGTCTTCTTCTCTTTAATTATACACCACAGAGGCTGGCTCTTATGTTAAATAATTGATGAATTAATTAAGCATGTATTCTGAATGCACTATATTCCAGACTTCTTGCTTAGTCTTAGGTAACAGAATATGTCTTCATAAATGGCCTGTACTCACTTTTACTATTCGCTTCTGTATCTTGCATTTTAATCTTCTGTTGCAATGAAATGATGTGATTTTGCTGCATAGGAATATCTTTTTCTCCTGTATCTTCAAAAATAGCCATAATTGGGATGTGTGTATTATGATAATGGGTGACATTTATTGTTTACTAAGTGCTGGCACCATAAAGAGTTACATATATAGATATATATATAGATATATATAGATATATATATATATCTCCACATATGTCTTCATAACCTATCAATAAGCTTACCATATAGTTGACTTCATTCCACAAACTCCTTGGAAAAGACCCTGATGTGGGGAAAGATTGAGGGCAGGAGGAGAAGGGGGTGACAGAGGATGAGACGGTTGGATGGCATTATTGACTCAATGGACATGAGTTTGAGCAAACTCTGGGAAATAGTGAAAGACAGGGAAGCCTGGCATGCTCCAGGCTGTGGGGTCTCAAAGAGTCAGACAACTTAGCAACTGAACAACAAAAACAACACAGCCTAAGAACCTGGGTCAGAGAATCTTGAGTAGTTTGTCCCAAATTGTACAGCAGTGGCATAATTGGGATTTAAGCTCGAGCAACTTGACACAGAGCACCTGGTGGCCCCCATTTCCACTCCTGGCTGCCCATACACAATTGTCCTAACCACTATACCCCACAGTCTCTGGCTTAAAAAAGGGCTCAAGACTTGATGATTTTTTAATTCGTAATTTTTCATGGAATCAGTCATGTGCCAACCCCACTGTGACTTGTACACGTAAACCCATAAAAAAACATGCTCAAGAAAATGAGAAGACAAGTCCCAGACTTGGAGAAAATACTTGCAAAATTCATATCCAATAAAGGACTGGTAACCAAAATATGCAAGAACCCATAACACTCAACAATAGGGAAACAATATGATTTAAAAATGGGCCAAAATTCATAGTAGACACCTCACCAAAGAAGATATACAGAAGGAGAATATAGGCACATCTCACTTTATGGCATTAACAGGTGTTTGGAAGAAGCTGATTCTAATCCTCATGGATAAGTTTGAGGGGTTCAAGACTTCAGTGGTGGAAGTAACTGAGGGTATGGTGGAAACAGCAGGAGAACTGGAATTAGAAGTGGAGCCTGAAGGTGTGATTGAATTGTTGCAGTCTCATGATAAAACTTCCATGGTATGTATGGGCACAGGAAGTAGTTTATTGAGATAGAATCTACTCCTGGTGAAGATGCCATGCAGATGGTTGAAATGACAACAAAGGATTTAGAATATTACATAAGCTTACTTGAGAAAGCAATGTCAGGGTTTAAGATTGACTCCAGTTTTTGAAAGAAGTTCTGCTGTGGATAAATGCTGTCAAACAGCATTGCATGATTCAGAGAAATCGTTCATGAAAGGAAGAGTCAATCAATGTAGCAAGCATCATTGTTGTCTGATTTTAAGAAATTGCCACAGCCACCCTGACATTCAGCAACCATCACCCTGATTAGTCAGCAGTCACTGACACTGAGGCAAGACCCTCCATCATCACTGAAGTCTCAGGTGGAAATTAGCATTGTTTAGCAATCAAGTATTTAATTAAGGTATGTTTATTGTTTTTTTAAGACATAATGCTATTGCACACTCGGTCTGCTATAGCAGTGGTCCCCAACCTTTTTGGCATCAGGGATCAGTTTCATGGAAGACAATTTTTCCATGGACCGAGATGATTTGGGGATGATTCAAGAACATTACATTTGCTGTGCACTTTATTTCTACTATCATTACATCAGCTCCACCTCAGATCATCAGGCATTAGGTCCTGGTCATGGAATCAATCATGTGCCAAGGGTTGGGCACCCTTGGAATACAGCATAGTGCAAACATTACTTTTGTATGCGCTGGGAAACAAAAAGATCTCTGTGACTCGCTTTATAGCAATATTCACTTTATTGCGATAGTCTGGAACCAAACCCACAGTATCCCTGAGGTTTACCTGTAAGGCATATGAAAATATGCTTCACATCATATGTCATCAGAGAAATGCAAATGAGACAACAATGAGACACTCCTGCACATCTTTCGTCATTGTTCAGTCGATAAGTCATGTCCAACTGCTTATGACCCCATGGACTGCAGCACACCAGGCTCCTCTGTCCTTCACCATCGATCTCCCAGAGTTTGCCCGAATTCATCTCCATTAAGTTGGTGACACTATCTAACCATCTCATCCTCTGCTGCCTACGTCTCCTTTCCTCTTCACTTTTTCCCAGCATCAGGGTCTTTTCCAATGAGTTGGCTGTTTACGTCAGGTGGCCAAAGTAATGGAGCTTCAGCTTCAGCACCAGTCCTTCCAGTGAAAATTCAAGGTTGATTTCCTTTAGGGTTAACTGGTTTGATATCCTTGCAGTCCAAAGGATCCTTCAGAGTCTTCTCCAGCACCACAATTTGAACGTATCAATTCTTCAGCACATCTATTAGAATGGTCAAAATCGAAACGATAACACCAAGCACTGGCAAGAATGTTGAACAACAGGAACTCTCATTCGTACTGGTGGGAACGCAAAATGGATCTGCCACTTTGAAAGACAGTTTGTCAGTTTCTTATAAAAGTAAACATGCTCTTACCACATAGTCCAGCTGTCACGCTCCTTGGTGTTGACCCAAAGGAAATGAAATAAAAGCCTGAACACAGGTGTTTATAGCAACTTTATTCATAATTGTAAAAATCTGGAGGCAACTAAGATGTCCTTCAGTAGGTGAGTGGGTAAACTGAGGTCCATCCAGATAGTGGACTATTGCTGTTCAGCCGCTAAATCACGTCTGACTCCTTGCGACCCCATGAACTGCAGCACACCAGGCTTCCCTGTCCTCCACTATCTCCTGGAGTTTGTTCACACTCATGTCCATTGAGTCGATGATACCATCCAACCATCTCATCCTCTGTCATCCCCTTCTCTTGTTATTCTGCACTAAAAAGAAATGAGCTATCAAACCATGAAGAGATAAGGAGAGAACTTAAATACTCAATACTTACTTAATAGTGAGTATTAGTAACTTAATACTCACTTAATAACTTAATACTCTTAGTATCACTAAGTGAAAGAAGCCTTTCTGAAAAGCCTGTACCAACATAGACCCCAACTATACCACATTGCAGAAAAGGCAAAACTATGGAGACAGTAAAAGGACCAGTGGTTTTCAGGGGGTAGGCATGAATTCAGGCAGGGAGAAGTGAATAGGTGGAGCACAGAGGATTTTCAGGGCAGTGGCATGACTCTGCGTGATACTGCCTTGATGGATACATGTCATTTACACTTTTGTCCAAACCTATAGAGTGTGCAACACCGAGAGTGAACTCTAGTGTAAACTATGGACTTCAGGCTATTGTGTTGTATCGGTGTAGGTTGGTCCGTTGTGACAAATGTACTCTGAAGGGAGATGCTGCTTCTGAGGGGAGGCTGTGCATATGTAGAGCCAGGGAGTAAATGGGAAATCTCTCTACCTTCCTCTCAATTATGTTGTGAACCTAAAACTGCTCTAAAACATTAAAATATTAAATTAAGACATTACCTTAAAATATTACTCAGCCATTAAAAAGACTGAAAACATGCCATTTGCAGCAACATGGTGGAACCTAGAGACTGTCATTCTGGGTGAAGTCAGCCAGAGAAGGGGAAATAATGCATGACATCCTTTCTATGCAAAATGTAAAAAGGCATGATACAAATGAACTTATTTACAAACCAGAAACGGACCCACAGACTTGGAGAATGAACCTAGGGTTGCCAGGGGAGCAGAAGGCGGGGGATGGGATGGCTAGGGAGTTTGGCATGGACATGTACACGCTGCTATACTGGGATAATCACGTGTGACACAGGGAACTCTGCTCAGTATTACGTGGCAGTCTGGATGGGAGGGGAGTTTGGGGGAGAATGCATGCGTGTATATCTATGACTGAGTCCCTTTGCTCACCACGTGAAACTCTCACAACATTGTTAATAGGCTATCAGTTCGGTCATTTAGTCGTCTCTGACTCTTTGCGACCCCATGGACTGCAGCACGCCAGGCTTCCCTATCCATCCCCAACTCCTAGAGTTTACTCAAACTCATGTCCATTGAGTCAGTGATGCCATCCAACTATCTCATCCACTTTTGTCCCCTTCTCCTCCCACCCTTAATCTTTCCCAGCATCAGGGTCTTTTCAAATGAGTCAGTTCTTCACATCAGGTGGCCAAAGTATTGGAGCTTCAGCTTCAACATCAGTCCTTCCAATGAATATTCTTGACTGATTTCTTTTAGGATGGACTGGTTGGATCTCCTTGCTGTCCAAGGGACTCTCAAGAGTCTTCTCCAACACCATAGTTCAAAAGCATCAATTCTTCAGTGCTCAGCTCTCTTTATAGTCCAACTTTCACATCCATAGCTTTGACTAGATGGACCTTTGTTGGCAAAGTAATGTCTCTGCTTTTTAGTATGCTGTCTAGGTTGGTCATAACTTTTCTTCCAAAGAGCAAGTGTCTTTTAATTTCATGGCTGCAGTCACCATCTGCAGTGATTTTGGAGCCCAGAAAAATAAAGTCTCTCACTGTTTCCATTGTTTCCCCATCATTTGCCATGAACTGATGGGACCCATTGCCATGATCTTAGTTTTCTGAATGTTGAGTTTTAAGCCAACTTCTTCACTCTCCTCTTTCACTTTCATCAAGAGGCTTTTTAGTTCCTCTTCACTTTCTGCCATAAGGGTGGTGTCATCTGCATATCTGAGATTATTGATCTTTCTCCCGGCAATCTTGATGCCAGCTTGTGCTTCTTCCAGCCCAGCGTTTCTCATGATGTACTCTGCATATAAGTTAAATAAGCAGGGTGACAGTATACAGCTTTGATGTATTCCTTTCCCTATTTGGAACCAGTCTGTTGTTCCAGGTCCAGTTCTAACTGTTGCTTCCTGACCTGCATACAGATATCTCAGAAGGCAGGTCAGGTGGTCTGGTATTCCTGCCTCTTTAAGAATTTTCCACAGTTTGTTGTGATCCACACAGTCAAAGGCTTTGGCATAGTCAATAAACCAGAAGTAGGTTATACTCCAATATAAAATTAAAACTTCAAAAAAAAAAAAAGAAAAAGAAAAAAATTAAAGTCCTTAAAAAAATAAACAACTTCCCCCATTGTATCCCAAAGTCTTCCCAGAGATGCTCCCTGACCTGCATCTTTGAGTGTGTTTGATTTTTCTCACAGGTAGCTGAGTGCCCCCTTCACGTTGTCCCTAGGTTTTCCCTGCTGCTTTGTACAAATTCTCAAGCCTTTTTTAGAACTTTCCCCAGAGCATTTTCTACGTACATGGTGCTGAAGTGGGTGGAGGCATATGCAGTTATTTATCGACTCAAACATGCCCAATTTATTTAAGTTGTACTGACTGCCCTGTGGCCTCTGGGAATGTGTGTAATTCTCAGAGGCAACGTTTAAACTAAATCAAACTGAAAAATTTATCTTTAAGTAACAACTTACAGATCTAATAACCAAGGAAGTCTGCACTGAACAGAGATGTTGTAAATCTATTATTCTAAGTATCCTCTGTCCTGACACAATTTTCCCTAAAGCCTTTGAAATGTTAAATTTCTCCCAGACAAGCACACATGAATTTCAACAGCTGAGGTGATGGATTTTTCACAGTTTTTTCCAAGAGTTGATTGTCTGCAAGAAATACCCTGTAAGAGGAAACCTAGGAATGAGGTGAACCCACTGAGCCAGATAGTATGAATCACAAAATCTGAGGTTCTAGTGAAATTTAGCCTGATACAGGATGTCAAGTTTGGGGGTGCATGCAAGCTCAGTCGCTCAGTGGTGTCTGACTCTTTGCAACCCCATGGACTGTAGCCTGCCAAGCTCTTCTGTCCATGGGATTTCCCAGGCAAGAATACTGGGATGGGTTTCCATTTGCTTCTCCAGGGGATCTTCCCAACCCAGGGATCAAACCCGCATCTCTGGTGTCTCCTGCATGGGCAGGTGGATTCTTTACCACTGTGCCACTTGGGAAGCCACGTTTGGGGGTAGGAGAGTAATACTGGTATATTGATAGGATATTGGTGGAGTTATCAGGTCTTCTGCTTAAAAATACCTACCTGTGATGCAGAAACATTCTCTGTGGAGGATATAACCAATAATAGCTGGATGATATCAGAAGCCATGTCCAGTCCAGGGGCCATAGCAAAGTGGAATTAAGCAAGGCTGTTAGAAATTTTATTGAGCATGTGGAAATTTAGAGTTGAACCTCTGTCCTAGCAGACCAAGAGGAAAACCTAGGAACCAAGGACAAAGGCATCATGGATGAGGTGGAGGTGGGGTAGGCAGAGAGATTACCATCTTACTTACCTTCGTCCAGGACTGTCATAAGGTAAGAAGGGCTGGTCTCATTCCAGAAGCCAGCCTGCGAGTTTCTTCAGGTATTTCTTCGGCACTGAGCCTACAGATGGAAATAAAAGGAAAGACCACAGTATTCAGAGAAGCAGTCAGCACTGGCTAAATAAGCCATTACTTTGGTGTCACGTATCTTCACTTTCTGGAGCAGGGCATGGCACCCCACTCCAGTATTCCTGCCTGGAGAATCCCCGTGGACAGAGGAGCCTGGTGGGGTATAGTCCACGGGATCGCAGAGCATCGGACACGACTGAGTAGCTAAGTGCAGCACATCTTCCCTCTCACGCTCTCAAGGAAAGAAAAACCTATGACAAAGATCTCTTAAAATATTCTCTGAGTCATCACCCTCAGCAGAGTCAAACTGAGAACTATTATTCCCAGAAAATCAGTTGCATCTCTGTACAATTAATTACTGGGATTCATCAAATCCTGAGTTCGAGCTGGGGAGAATGATTGTGAGGGCAGTTCTTC
Organism: Redunca redunca; assembly: GCA_006410935.1. Lineage (NCBI taxonomy): Eukaryota > Metazoa > Chordata > Mammalia > Artiodactyla > Bovidae > Redunca > Redunca redunca. The sequence continues at coordinate 2,645,189 of SJYQ01096369.1, forward strand.
CCTTTCCCCCATAATTTAGCCCATGAGGCTAAAGAATCTTGATGACCAACCACTCATTTTACAAGTGAGGACACTTGGGCTGGAGAAGTTGGATGGGTTGCCTGCTCTCACATACGGCTACCTCCTGGAAGGCTGAGAACCAAAATCCTTCACCCTAGCCAGGACTCTCTTACTTTCTGCAACACTGTTTCATCTCTGTTTCACAAGCTGGAATCAAGATTGCTGGGAGAAATATCAATAACCTCAGATATGCAGGTGACACCACCCTAATGGCAGAAAGGGAAGAAGAACTAAAGAGCCTCTTGATGAAGGTGAAAGAGGAGGGTGAAAAGACTGGCTTAAAACTCAGTGTTCAGAAAACTAAGATCATAGCCTCTGTCCCATCACTTCATGGCAAATAGAAGGGGAAAAAGTAGAAACAGTGACAGGTTTTATTTTCTTGGGCTCCAAAAACATTGAGGACGGTGACTGCATCCATGAACGTAAAAGATGCTTGCTCCTTGGAAGGAAAGCTATGACAAACCCAGACCATGTGTTAAAAAGCAGAGACACCACTTTGCCTACAAAGGTCCTAAGCATAGCTTAGTCAAAGCTGTGGTTTTTCCAGTAGTCATATACAGATGTGTTCTGAAGAATTAATGCTTTTGAACTGTGGTGCTGGAGAAGACTCCTGAGAGTCCCCTGGACAGGAAGGAGATCAATAAATCCTAAAGGAAAAAACCCTGAATATTCATTGAAAGGACTGATGCTAAATCTCCAATATTTTGGCCAACTGATGGAAAGAGCCAACTCACTGGGAAAGAGCCTGATGCTAGGAAAGACTGAGGGCAGGAGAAGGGAGTGACAGAG
>SJYQ01096370.1:0-51391 GCA_006410935.1 Redunca redunca
ATTAAATTTAAATAGGCAAGGAGAAAGCAAAATATCTCAGATGTAATAACCATAGTTAAGGAAAGAAATCATAAGCAATATATTTTAAATTTATTTTTATTTTAAAATATACTATTGTTTTTCTTAATTTAACAACTAGACTTCACAATATGATCACCATTCTTATACATACAAGCCTGAAAGAAAGGGATTTTCCAGTTGAGAGCAATAGTATTTAGTTTACTAAGGATCTTAAATCCAAATAGGCTTAATTTAAACAAGAAGCCATCTCCATGGTCTTTCCTCTCCTGCTGTAAAGTTCACAGGATGTGCAAGGAGCTACAGCTAATCAACAGTCCTACTACATGATGGAGAAGGGTGCTCTTGGACTTTGCCTTTGAGATGTTTAACTGGAATGCTTTGACCATAAATTCACCAATCATCAGTTTTTCTCATGAACATATTAATGACTACATTACTGAGTGCTTCTGAGAATCAAAGAAATAACTTATCACTATACCTAGAACATTCTAGCTATAACCAAACTAATAAACAAGTGAGATTTGTAAAAAACATCTTTATTCTCTATCAATTCCAACACAATGTATCTTGATTTATGGGTGAAATCTAGGAAAGACCCCTGTCTTTTCTAGACATTCTCAAATAATGAAAAAAAAAAAACCCTTCAGAATTTCACAGTGAAAAGCTACTCTCATTTCCACATAAAATGTATGTTCCACATAATAGTCAAACTTTCAAAATTTATTTTAATTTAAAATCTTCCTTCTCTGTTAACTCAGGCTTGCTTAAGGAAGGAACTTGCAAACATGGAAACAGAGGCAGGATGTCTTTTCACATTCTGTTAATTGGAGAGTATTACTTCCTTTTAACAGTTCTTCATTCTTTCTGCAGGCCATCTTCAAACTTCTTGCCCTTTAGAATTTTTCCTCAGGATTGAGGTAGGCACAGGTCTACTGTGACCATCTTGCTGCTCCCTGCAAACTCCTAAGAATACTTACAAAGTCCTCTTCATGGCCTCTTTAGAATCTCCTTGATTAGGCCTGAGCTGAGGAGGAAACACCTTGACAACTCTCTCTGCTGAAATGCCCTCCCTTGTTTGCTACTTCTTTCCAAGATCTTTACAAGTTGTTTTATAGGCTGGAGCTGGGTTATTAGCTCCAGGTCACACAATTGTACATATTTGAGGAGACAATCTAGTCTCAGTTTGGAGGAAGGAAGTATGTTCTAGTTCCCTGACAGTTTAATAAAACTTAGTGACAGCAACTATTTATTATTATCTCTCAGGATTCTGTAGCTTATGACTTAGCTACAGAATTCTTGTTTGCAGTCTCTTATAGGGTTGTGTCAAGTTGCAGCTCAGGCCAGAGTTGTCTGAAGGCTCCACTGGACAGGAAGGAGGAGCTTCCAGGGATGTTAAGGATCATATCTGGAACTGGTACCAAATCGTGAGAGAAACTGTGTTGTTTATAGCAGTAACAGGGCCTATTCATGACTTGGTTAATGTAGTAGAGAAATGAACACCATCTTTTGATGGAAGAGTGGAAAGGTGACCTTGATAACTGCCTATGACATGGGAAATATCTTTACAGCCATTTTTGTTTGGAAAATACAATCCTTCACAGAGTCCTTGCTGCCTATATAGTTGAAGCATTATTTGAAACTGAGAAACATTTTCATTTTAAGTTCCTGATATGTAGGCATTCAGAGGATGTTACCTCTTCTTACCCACCTTCCATGAGTGTGTTCAATCACTCAGTCATTTCTGACTCTCTGTGACCCCATGGACTATGGCCCTCCAGGTTCCTCTGTTCATGGGATTTCCCAGGCAAGAGTACTGCAGTGGGTTGCCATTTGTTTCTCCAAGGGGTCTTCTGGATCCAGGAATTGAATTACATCTCTTGTGTCTCCTGCAATGGCAGGCAAATTTTTTACTAGTCTGCCACTTGGGAAGCCTCCCACCTTCCATACATCCCTTTATTCCTTTCACAGTGCTAAAATGATTTGCTTATCTCCTTAGCTACCGACCTTAGGAGCATATCAAAGGATGAAAGTCAAACTGTTCACAGTACTTGAAACAAATATCCCTTGAGATGTTATACAGGAAGAAATCTCTTGGAATGGAAGAGAAGAAAATTTTATTTTCCTTTACCCTTAGAGTTTATTATAGTTTAATTTATTTTTAAGTTAACATTTTTTTTGTGTGTGGATTTTCACAAATTCTAGTGTATAGGTCTGTGTGGTCATGACTATCATAATTGGAATTCAGAGCATTTCTACAGCTTCTGCAAAAACTCTCACTACCTCACTACCTCATTTTCTCCCTTAACTTAAGATCTATCCAAGTTGTTGCTGGAGCCATAGTTCATCATTTTCTTATTACAGAATCATGGTTTATCATAAATGTACCACAGCTTATCCACTTGCTTGTTAAGGACATTTGTACTTGTCCATGTCCAGTTCTTAACAATTGTGAATAGAGCTGTCATGAACCCAAATATATAGGTTTTGGTATAAGTATAATTGTTCATTCATTTTGAGTAAATTCTTAGAAGTGAGTATACGTTTAAATTCCTGAGACACTGCCAACCTCCTTTCCAGGGCAGCTCAGTTGTGATACATCAATGTTTTGCATCCTCACTAGCACTTATTGTTGTCAGTAACATATATTTTTAATAAACTTGGTTTGGATTTGCATTTATTGAATACCTAATGGTGATGAATATAACTGTAAGTGCTATTTTACATTCTTTTATGCACTTTGGTCAAGTGTATTTTCAAGAGTTTTGTCCATTTTTAAATTAAATTGTTTATATTCTTCCTGTGGAGTTTTGAGTGCTTTTTGTATATACTAAGTACACATTCTTTGTTCAGTATGTAATTTGCAAATATTTTCTCTCAGTCTGTGACTTATTCATTTTATTTTATTAACATCATATTTAGCAAAGCGACTTTCTTTTTTTTTTTTTTACACTTTGTCTTGTCTAAGAAGTTCTTGACAATACCAAGGCATAAAGTTTCTTTTTACATATTTGTCTTTAGTTTTACATTTTAATTTAAAGTTTATGATTTATTTTGAGTTAACTTTTATATAAGGTAGGCAGTTTTAGGTTGAGATTCTATTTTTTGGCATTTATTCAACTATTCGGGCATTCCAACAGTTCTTGAAAAGATGATCTTTTCTACCTATTTGCCTTTGTAGTTAAAAAAATGGGCATATTTGTTTAGGTCTGTTTCTGGACTCTATTCTGCTCTATTCATCTAGCTCTTTTCCAATTCCATACTTCCATATTTATTGTAGATTTGCAGTAAGTCCTAAGTTCAGGTAGCCTAGTGCCTCCAAACTGATCTTCCTTTGTTAAAATTGTTTTAGCCAATTGACATCTTACTCTCCATATAAATTTTAAAGTGCATCTATCTACATCTATCAAACTCCTGCTAGGAGAGAATTGATCATAATTGTGATCTTAAGTTTGGAGAGAATTGATGGCTTTAAAATGCTGAGTCATTTGATACATTTACAATGTTTTCATTGTCAGCATAAGTAAATATATTTGCAATTTTGTTTAACTTATTCTAGTTGCTTTTAAGATTTTTTAGCTATCTTTAAAGCAGATACAAGAATTTGGGGAATTGGTTAGTTTCAAGATCAATAAACATAGTCATCTTTTTCACCAGGAAAACTCAAGTAAACATTTACAACAGAAAAAATAATCACTTTCATAAATTCATGAAAATGTAGATATATAAGAATGATGAATACATATAACAATTTTGCAAAAATATTAAAATATTGAAAACATAATATACCTGAATGGCTAATATCAATGTAGTAGAACACTTGTTCCTTTAATGTAACCTAAAGATGTAATCCCAAGCAAAACTCCAAAGTTCATCTGGATAAATAAAAATGCAATAATAGCCCTACAACTTTGAAAATAAAAANCTAAATGAAACAACTAGCAATAAATTTTATGCTTTCCTCTAGTTTTAAACTTAAATATAGATAGAGATTAGAAAACCAGATATATTTTCTTCTTTTGATGATCTTCATTTCAAGGAGGATTATATGAGCATTGGGCTTATTCATGTAAATTATGAAAGTAGATTCCCATGAAATTCTTATTAAAATTAATGCACTGTCATCTTGTCATAGTTTTATGATCAACGGGAACCTCTGACCTCTGTAAACAACATATCACTAGTAATTGTAGCCAGTAGAGTTGAGGCAGGCTTAGCTGTCTTCATTTTAATTTTACTTCTGAACTTTTATCATTATCTTTCATCGTGTCTAGCAGGTGGAATGAATAACAGCTTCCATCTGTGACATTCAGTGGCTTATGAAATTCTGAGGCTGATTTAGAATGATGCTATTGGCCTACATCCCATATGTTATTGTGTTGCTCATAATAATAACAACACTGGCTTATCATTTTTTATCCCCATACAAGATTCAATCTTATAAAATCATACTGCAGCTGTGCCATATGGACAATATAATTATACGCATTTCCATTTTTAATTCCAATTTACAACTGTGAATATCCTAAATTATGTACCCTTCTAATCTGCATGTATATCCCAAATAACAGTATAGCTATGTTTAAGGTACATTTAATAATAACAGATTCATATCTTTAGTGATACTTTATAAGTTACTATTTGAATAAAGCTGGCATGATTTTGCTTTAGAGAAACTAACAACAGTTGGTAAGTTGATCAAATTCTGACTCCTGACATTTTGATCCATGATGTGAGCATGGAATGCTTATCATGTAAATCTCCTGGGGACCAATAACAGTACTCATCCATGCATCATTATGGTGGAAGGGAAAATGAAGCATCAGAGGAATAGAAAAAGTCAGTTAATTGTGGGCCCATGGAGAGGATTAAACTCTAAATTCTTGACAGGGAATTAGTAAGAGGAAAACAACCATGTATTTGTATCCCTGAATAACCATGTTCTGTTTATCTTGATTCAAATAATGCATAATTATGGGTTTCTTCTTTTTGTTTTTTTAACCCACTTTCCTACTAAAATGTGAGCACACTTATGTAAATGGATGCATCCGTAGATTAAAATACTACAGATTTTTGGTATATTGATATTGATTATGTCTAATAACATATTGATTAAAGTAGTTCATAATAGAATGAAGATCACAAGACTTAAAGTTTTTTCTTTCAGAATTAAAAAAATTAACTCTGTCTTTGTTATAGGTTATAAAACCTATGAAAATTATATGGGCTTCACAGAGCTTGAAACACTGGTATTTTATGCTTTTCCAGTAGAGCTTTCTTTGATGGCTTTCATATCTGGGTTCACAAAGTGTTCCTGTTCAATTTCTTGCTTTAAACAAGAATTTTTCAGATTTGTCATGCAATTACATTGGTAGAAAGAGAAAGAATAAAAGGTTGCAGCGAAAATTGTGATTTCAAGTCTTTAAATTATTTTTTCTGTATATAGCTTAAAATTTCCAATATATTACTTTTTTTCTTTTAAATTGATTTTTAACTTTTTCTTTTGATTTCCACAATGCCACTGTCTTGACTAATGAACTAAAATTGATTTCCATATTATCTAACCATTAGTCTCTATTTATGGCTATCTGAAACTTAATTTTTACCTAATGCTACTATTTTATTTTTGAGCAAGCTCTAAGAGTTGGTGATGGACAGGGAAGCCTGGAGTACTGCAGTTCATGGGGTTACAAAGAGTCGGACACAACTGAGTAACTGAACTGAACTGAACTGTTTATTCCCTAGGGGAATGAAGGATATTTGGCAATATTGATCAGAACTACGGTATACCAACATTAAGATTGAGAAGCAGAATAAAAACAAAACTCTTAAAATACAATTGCAAAAGTATAGATAAAAGCTTTTCCCAAATATTGATAAATAATACAGGAAAGTAGAACAACTACCCAACTCTGGTATGGTAGTCAGATACAAGTTTTAAAGCCATTGAAGATTACAACATAACGCAATAATGCAATTTAAAGACTTTTGGGAACAGCCCTAGTTACACTCCTTAAATTTTCCAAGTAAGAAAAACATATTATTTTATAAATTTAGTTAAAAAGGATCTGTCTACAAATCTTCCAAACCCTAGAAATTGCTCAAGTGGGATGAGAGCAGAAACAGTGGCTGCAGCTGTGGGCACAGGTCACTAAACAGGTCTAGGATATTGTCAGAGCAGAGCCTGCTGTTATGCCAGTATTGGCCTGCCATATAGGGAATGCTTACAGAAGATCCAGTGTAATAATAGTGGTAACATGTGCTGGAGAGTTTCTCTTTCCTGATCACACTATATAAAGGAAAATATGCTTCTGGTATATATGCATGCGATGAGTGAGTCCTCGGGAAAAATTTCAGGGAACCCGTGACTATGGAGTGTGGAAATTAGCAAATAGGAGAGGGAAACATGAACCACAGAAAAGAGTTAAATCAATGGTGTAGACAGCTTTACAGTATGAGAAACCATGGTGTTTTACCACCACTGTGTTATATAGTCTAATTACTCTAATCAGTTTGTCTAATATTAGTCTAATCCACTGATGTCCACCGTAACTCTACTCTCTAGATGAGTTCTCTTCATTTAGTCTCTTCTGCTCTCTTGGTATTCTATAGCCTGAAATATAACTAGATTCTTGCTGCCCCCTCCATGTCCCAGTCAGTTTGCTAGGCTTTCCCCAATACATTCTACCTTCTTTCATTTCTCAAAATTGCTTAATCATGTTTCTGTATCTGCTATTATTCAAAACTCTTTAGCACAAATGTTATTTTTTTACTTTCCTATAGTGAATTGGAAATAATGAGAAAAAGGAATGGTAATTTCTTATTAGCCCCTTTCCTTTAAGAGGCCCCAAAGAAAAGGATGCAAGGCATGCATGTATTATTTGGTCAAAGAAATATGGCAAATGAAACTAACTATTCTGCAAGTGTCAATGAATTGTCCTGTGATTTAAAATCCTTATCAGATGCTGAGACTCTTAGTTTTCCTACTGAATGTCAAAAATATAAGACTGAAGATAATGAGTTAAAAAAATCTATGTCTGAAATGTCTCCTCAAGGTCAATTAGTTTCCCTGGTTGCTCAGACAGTGAAGAATCTGCCTGCAATGCAGGAGACCTGGATTCTATCCCTGGGACTGGAAGATCCCCTGAAGAAGGAAATGGAAACACTCCAGTATTCTTACCTGGAAAATCCCATAGACACAGGAGCCTGGCAGACTACAGTCCATGGGGTTGTAAAGAGTCAGATATGACTGAGTGACTTTCACTTCACCTTTCATTTCACTGAAAAGTTGTTCACTGGACAGGTAGCCATCATGTAGCTCCTACTCCTTGTGTAGTTTTGGAAAATATTACAAACATTTTAAAACATAAAGGTACAAAATGATTGATATTGACAGTTACACTTCTAAGTGTGTATGCATGTGTCTGTGTTTGTGTGTGTGTTTAAATGAGATGTTTGACCCATGTGTGCCTCTTACGATAAGACCTTGCAAACATCAAGGTGTTTCACAGGGTGAAATTCCTCTCCCGGTATGGCCATTCCAGGAAGGATCAGAGACTATCCAGTTTGACTACACCTTACTGACTGATTTTTAAGAGAAACACCAGTATAGTATATTAACACATATATATGGAATTTAGAAAGACAGTAACAATGATCCTATATGCAAGGCAGCAAAAGAGACATAGATGTAAAGAACAGACTTCTGGACTATGTGGAGAAGGCAAGGGTGGGATGATTTGAGAGAATAGCATTGAAGCATGTATATTACCATATTTAAAACAGATGACCAGTACAAGTTTGATACATGAGATAGGGCAGTGAAAGCCAGTGCTCTGGAACAACCCAGAGGGATGGGTGGGAAAGGAGGTGGGAGGGGGTGGGATGGGGGCACATAAGACTGATTAATGTTTATGTATGGCAAAAACCACCATGATATTGTAATTATCCTCCAATTAAATTAATTTAAAAAACTCCCTTGTATAAAAAGAAAAAAGTCTCCACCACATTTCAGTCCTTTTAAGACCTCCCACTTGAGGGGATATATGTATACCTATGGCTGATTCATGTTCAGATTTGACAGAAAACAACAAAATTCTGTAAAGCAATTATCCTTCAATAAAAAAATAAAAAGACCCCTCACTTGACTACTCTGACTGATAGTTCTGACATCCCTCAATATTCCCACAGCATTCCAGCTAATTCCTTAAAAGCAAATAAACCCACCAAAAGCCAGCCAATAAGTATGAATGTGTTTGAGGAGTTATCTTATACTGGATTTCTAAAGGAGACAACACAGACATAGAAAAAAAAGAAAAGGAAAAAAAATACTGACGGTTTTTATTCCAACCACCTTCCTTCTTTCCCTGCCCTTTTTTTGATCGTATGCTTTTCATGGTAAATTCACACTCCATGGAAGATATTAGTACATTTCACTGTACAGGTATTTGGTTTCATGAAATGACCGAAGTTTAACAGAATCTAAAGAAATAATATTTATTATAAACTATTCAACTTATTTAAACTAAAACAAGCAAAGAAAGATGTTCACTTGTTTCTTCCACCCTTAACCTTTGGCAGCTACCAGTCTGTCTGTGAGGTTTGTTTGTTTTTGATTCAATATGTAAGAGAGATCATTCAATATTTTTTTCTTTTTAAAAAACTTTATTAGATTATAGTTGATTTATAATGTTGCATTAGCTTCAGCTGTATACAAAGTATATTAATTATAGATGTACATATATCCACTGTTTTTTAGTTTATTTTCTCATATAGGTCATTACAGCGTATTGAGTATAATTCCTCATGCTACACATTAGTTACCTATTCTGTATATAGTAGTGTGTATATGTCAATTCAAGTCTCCCAATTTTTCCCTCCTCCAAGTGTTTGTCTTCATCTGACTTATTTCACCTAATATAATGCCTTCGCAGTCTATCTATGTTGGCATACGGCAAGATCTCATTCCTTTTATGGGTGAATAACATTCCATTATGTGCATATACTACAATTTCTTTATCCATTTATCCACTGATGGACAGGATTGCATATCTTGGCTATTGTGTAATAATTGCATGTACTGCTATCATGAACATGGGGATGCATATATCTTTTCCATCTAGGTTTTTCATTTTATTCAGATAAATATTCAGAAGTGGAAATGCTAGATCTTATGGTAGCTCCATTTTTAATTTGTTAAGGAACCTCCATGCTGTTTTCTATAATGGCTACAACAATTTACATTCTCTTCTACAGTACACAAAAGGTCCTTTTTCTTCATACCCTTGCCCACTTATTTACTTGTTAAAACTTACAGAAAGAAAACCATCTCGTCCTATAATTTTATACCCAGCAAAACTGTATAGTTTCTTATATCATCTAATATATGAGCTGGAGTATTTTTCCTAGATTTAAAATTATCTGGTTATTCTCCTTTCTTCAACATTAGGTCACTGAAGTAAATGACCATACTTCCACTGGGAAAGGAAAATAGAAATTGTTGTAATAAATAATTGGCATGTTGTCATAGTGTTCTTCCTCCTAGAGTTCTGGCTACCTCTTTAAATAATTGCTCTTGTTCTGAAAACTGACTCATCCATTTCTGGAGGAAAAAGTCATGATTTTATTGAAGTGGCCACAATCAGTCTCCAGTTTCTCCATTTTTATTCCATATAATTTTACATGCTAAACTGTCCCTCTTGTTTATTTAGCTGCCCACTGTCTTTGATCCTATGGATATGGGGTTCTATTAACCATATCCCATAACTATCTGTAGATCAAAACCCCTTGGGTACTTCTGTAAATTTTCTGGATATGAAAGTGATTGTTATTTATGGCTCTGGCTAAGTGGTACCTCTCATCCTCTATTTGGGCCTTTGTCATCCCAATATGTTTTAATAAACATATATCTGTGATTGCCTTTCCATCATCAGCTCTTCCTAATGGAAAAGAGCAAACTCTAAATGTTTAGTGATATTGGTGCTTTACACATCATCACATTATTGATTGTAGTGGTGAATGTGTTGTCACTTTGGCCCTTCCATGAAATCCTCTGATGTATGTTGTAGATTTACATAATATAGCCACTTCAATATGTCTACTTTCCATATCTTCTATTTCTCCCTCTGCTGTCTGCCAAAGCAATTCAGACACTTTCATTTTGCTGAATATTTGCTATCACATTTTCCAAGCTTCTAAGTGCCATCCAGTAGCAACATTTGCCCCATCCTCCAGGACCCTTGCTATAATGGTAAAACTTACATCTTGATAAAATACTTCCAGTCAGTGGATTCTTATTTATACAGTAATACATCTAGTTTATTTATTGAAGTAACCTTCAAACTCTGGGAGTAATCCTCTGGCTGGGGTTTGTGCTAACTCTTGCTACACATTTGGTGTCTTTCCTCCCTTATCAGGCTCAGCACATCACCAGAAGTCAATGCCAGATCCCACTGATAAACCATTTAATAGAGTCCTACACTGGGATCAAACAATTATTCCAAGGTATCCAGGAAACTCTAGCTCTAAAGAAAAACTCCCATCTCCTACTACTTCCATTTAACTGACCTGGTTTTGATTTCTATGTCTGACTCTTACAGGTGTCTGATCTTTGATAAAACATTTAAACAGTATCATACTTAGTTTTTTATTTTATAAAATAGGACATTTCCTACTATGAAGAATATTGTCAATTTGAATTTGAAAACAAAATTTTTGTAAACCTTTAAACTGTATAGTCTATTAGCTAAAGTACCATAAAGTACATATTCCATGTAGAGAAGAATTATATTTACAATGAAGAAATCTCATATAAAATGTTCCTATGCTTGTGGATTATGAGAATTTATTTAGAGGCAAATCTTGTTAAGATTGAACATTAAGGAAAAAGCAAAATTTTAGGAAGTATATATAAAAGCCATCCTGCTTTGCAAGCATTATAGTTAGTCTCACCAATAATAATAATAATAATGCTTGACCATTTAACTGACATCTTAACTTCCTTTGTTAGTTCCTCCCAAACTAAACTAATGGCCATAAGTTGGTCTCAACAGACCCTATATATTACTTCTCTGGTAACATTTTGTTTATTTGTGCGATTCTATGATTCAGGACTTTTTTCCTTATCATTTACTTGACTAGACCTGTCATGTGGGCTTCTCTATACTCAGCTTCAAACATAGACACAGAGTGAATGAATGAATGAACTAACAAATTGGTATAATCTTAATCCAGGTGTTTAGAATAAAGTCATTATTAGGAAACTGAAAATAATTATCTAAATCCCCTATGTGAAAAGTGATACGCAATGATCCAATGACTAAATAATTTTTATCAAAAGAACTTTGATAGCATTATGAAGATGCTTTACAAATAAATTTTTATGTCGCCCTTGGAAGATTTTTACATCAAATTGCTAGATCTCACAGTGTAAGTTAGTTTTGTAGAGATAATTTAAGTACATCATCTAGAAATATTTTAACTAGACTTTTAGAGAATAATATGAACAGATTAGTAGATATTATATGAGGAAATACTGCCAATCAGAAAATTATGTATTAATTGGTAACTTTGTAACATGTTCACTTTGTACTTTGAGCATAAAACTTTTCTGCCTACACACTTATTATCAGGCAGTTTGGTGATTCAGCTCATGACTACAAATGAAAGACAGCTGTTAAAATAATTTAATTAATTGAATGTTGGGAGAAAAGATAAGAGTCTTTGATTTTAATGAGATTATAATTATGTACCTCACACTGAAATATCTTTTTCATTTTTAATTAATATTTGAAGTTTCCAATAAGGATAGTTTGGGTTTGTGTTGGACTAAAAGTTATTAATATAAAGTAAGATAAAATTTTAGACATATATGATCAGTGTCTTAGATTTTTACATTTTGGGTCACCTGTGTGGATCACAATAAACTGTGGAAAATTCTGAAANTGAAGAATTGATGCTTTTGAACTGTGGTATTGGAGAAGACTCTTGAGAGTCCATTGGACTGCAAGGAGATCCAACCAGTCCATTCTAAACAAGATCAGCCCTTGGAATTCTTTGGAAGAAATGATGCTAAAGCTGAAACTCCAATACTTTGGCCACCTCATGTGAAGAATTGAGTCATTGGAAAAGACTCTGATGCTGGGAGGGATCGGGGGCAGGAGGAAACGGGGACAACAGACGATGAGATGGCTGGATGGCATCACCAACTCGATGGACATGAGTTTGAGTGAACTCCGGGAGTTGGTGATGGACAGGGAGGGCTGGCGTGCTACAATTCATGGGGTCGCAAAGAGTCGGACATGACTGAGCGACTGAACTGAACTGAACTGAATAATTAGGAGCATTGATTTACATTTAATGGATGAAAATAGTCAAGTTACTGAATAAAATGGCTATACTTTTAAAACATTCTATTTATTTTTAATTTAAGGATAATTGTCTACAGAATAGCATTCAGTTCAGTTCAGTTCAGTCACTCAGTCGTGTCGGACTCTCTGCGACCTCATGAACAGCAGCATGCCTGGCCTCCCTGTCCATCACCAACTTCCAGAATCTACCCAAACCCATGTCCATTGAGTCAGTGATGCCATTCAACCATCTCGTCCTCTGCCGTCCCCTTCTCCTCCTGCCCTCAATCTTTCCCAGCATCAGGGTCTTTTCAAATGAGTCAGGTCTCTGCATCAGGTGGCCAAAGTATTGTTGTTTCAGCTTCAGCATCAGACCTTCCAATGAACACCCAGGACTGATCTCTTTTAGGATGGAATGTTTGGATCTCCTTGCAGTCCAGGGACTCTCAAGAATCTTCTCCAACACCACAGTTCAAAACAACAATTCTTCAGCTCTCAGCTTTCTTTATAGTACAACCTTCACATCCATTAATGACTCCTGGAAAAACCATAGCCTTGACTAGACAGATCTTTGTGGACAAAATAATGTCTCTGCTTTTTAATATTCTATCTAGGTTGGTCATAACTTTTCTTCCAAGGAGTGAGCATCTTTTAATTTCATGGCTGCAGTCACCATCTGCAGTGATTTTGGAGCCCCAAAAAATAAAGCAGCCACTGTGTCCACTGTTTACCCATCTATTTGCCATGAAGTGATGGAACCTAATGCCATGATATTCATTTTCTGAATGTTGAGCTTTAAGCCAACTTTTTCACTCTCCTCTTTTACTTTCATCAAAAGGCTCTTTAGTTCTTCACTTTCTGTCTTAAGGGTGGTGTCATCTGCATATCTGAGGTTATTGATATTTCTCCTAGCAATCTTGATTCCAGCTTGTGCTTCCTCCAGCCCAGCATTTCTCATGATGTGCTCTGTATATAAGTTAAATAAGCAGGGCGATAATATACAGCCTTGACGTACTCCTTTTCCTATTTGGAACCAGTCTTTTGTTCCATGTCCAGTCTTAACTGTTGCTTCCTGACCTGCATACAGGTATTTCAGTGGTTTTTACCAAATATCAACATGAATCAGCCATAGGTTTACCCAAGTTCCCTCCCACCTGAATATCCTCTGAGCTCCTTCCGCATCTCACCCCTCTAGGTTGCTACCGAGTCCTGGTTTGTGTTCCTTGAGTCATACAGCAAATTCCCATTGCCCGTCTATTTTACATATGGTAATATATGTTTCCATGTTACTCTCTCCATACCTCCCACCTTATTTTTCCTTCCCCAGCTGTGTCCATAAGTCTGTTCTTAGTGTCTGTGTCTCCATTTCTGCCCTGCAAGTAGGTTCATATGAAAATCTAGAAAGTACCAACATTCTAGATTCCATAGATATATGTTAGTATACAATACTTATTTTTCTCTTTCTGACTTACTTCACTCTGTATAATAGGCTCTAGGTTCATCCACCTCATTAGGACTGATTCAAATACATTCCTTTTTTGACTGATTAATATTCCATTGTGTATATTTCCCTCAGCTGCTTTATCCATTCATCTGTTGATAGACATCTAGGTTGGTTCCATGGCCTAGCTATTGTAAACAGAGCTGAAATGAACGATGGGTTACATTTATCTTTTTCAATTTTGGTTTTCTCAGGGTATATACCTAGTAGCAGGGTTGCTGGGTCATATGTCAGTTTTGTTCCTAGCTTTTTAAGGAATCTCCATACTGTTCTCCATAGTGGCTGTATCAAGTTGCATTCCCACCAACAGTGCAAGAGCGTTCCCTTTTCTCCACACCCTTTCCAGCATTTACTGTTTGTAGATGTTTTGGTAATGACAATTCTGACCTGTGTGAAGTGATATTTCATTGTAGTTTTGATTTGCATTTGTCTAATAATGAGTGATGTTGAGCATATTTTTCGGTTTATTAGCCATCTATATGTCTTCTTTGGTGAAAAGCCTGTTTAGGTCTTTTGTACAATGACTATTCTTTAAATTCTATGTTGATGGGTATAACAAAATCTAGATTATTTTCTCATATATGCAATTCCATTCTTTGTCTACCTATTGAAATCACTGTCTACAAAGACCAACACATCATAGAATAGCAGTTAATACCCACTGACAAACCTTATAAATAATACTAACTAGCTACAAAAATGAAGATCCTTTGATAATAAAATTGCTAAGATCTCAATTTTTTCTCCATATGATACTAAATAATGCTTCAGAAAAAAAATCTCATACTTTTTACCCTGTAATTAATGTAACAAATCTCTATTATTTCTGTTGGCTTTTCAGTGCTACACTCCCTCTGCCACTCCCCATCCTGCTTGTTTTAATCATGCTTCCTAAATATTCTTTTCTCTACTTAGATAAAAGACATATCTTAATTCCCATCTTCTTTGTTGTGCTTTTACTGATTCCTTTCTTGAATAATCATTAATTTTGAGTTAGATTATGAGTTCTTATGAAACATTGATTCCACATTATAATTTTCATGTACACCTGTCAGCTCAGCCTTGCTATTTATCCCTATATACATGAATGTTGGAAAAATTGGAGAATAATGGTGTCAGAAAAGTCTGCCAAGAAGAGTGAGTGTTCTTGGCTAGGCCAGGGGCAGTTCAGTGACACGAGGTACTTTAAAACACAGATTTAAAGAGAGTTTAAAGCATCAAATAAAATGTTTTCTTGGATCAAGTTTTTCTTAACAGGAAAGAAGTGAAATACATTAACGTTAATAACATTGATTAAACAATATGTTAAAATTACCTAATGGTTTTATTGAATTGTGCTTTATCAAAACTAAATAGAAAACTGAGTTCTTCTACTCCTCCCTTTTCATCAACCCCCCTCCACACCAGTGACTAATAGATATAAATAATAGGAATTTAAAAGTTTCTCTGTTTTCTTGCATTATAGAATAAGTCTATAGAGTTAAGCAGTAGAGATATTGGAGAAATTACAAGGAAATTAATAAGTGACTCATGGTTATACTAAAAAAAAGCCCAATAACAACATTATTGATTCAAGAATAAAAATTTATTTTGTTATATACTTTATGTTGCCCATTAGAAGTACCTGTTATTATTAACTTATTGGTTCACTCATTTTGTTTTTTATTTCATAGATATGTGTGCTGTTTTTAAAATTCAGGTATATTCAGGATTGTTTTATCTTCTTGGAGAACTGATCTCTTTGTTATCAATGGCTCTAGAGATTATGAGTGAGTACTCTAACCAATGCTTTATTTTTTTCTTTGTGTTTCAGTTTAGGAAATTTATATTATCTGTTTCACTATTTCACTATTTTCTCTTGGCTGTATTGGTCTACTGATAAGCCCACTGAATGCGTTTTACATGTCTGTTTCTATGTTTTATTTGTAGAATTTTTCTCTGATTCTTTCTTATATTTCCTTATATTTCTTATATTTCCTTTCTTATATTTATAGGAAATATANGTTGCTTTATCTCTTAGTATTATGGTTCATTTTCCCACATTTTTTCTATTATTCAACATTTTGCTAAGAATTGTGTACCCTATGTAAAGCACCTATTGCAAGACAATAAAAAGGCATAGAACATTTTTTTTTGTTTGTTTGACAACTATACTTTGTTTCATGAAATGGATTAGCTTTTCCTTCTATTAGACTTTTGGTGTTAAATTTGTCTCTATCCAAGGGTTTAGCTGTGTTTAGGGTTTGTTTTTGGTATGGTTCCTATAGTGTATTTCAAGTCTTGAAATATTTTTGTGATACCTTGTGTTTGTCATGTGTATTAGTTTGACAAAGGATTTTTCTTAACATCTGCTTTCTAGTAAGCATTATATATTTTCTTTGTAGTGCACCTTAAGAAAATTTACATACTCTAGTAAGTCCCCCTGCAGTATTACATTGTTGTTGTTAATCAGTGTCTTTACCCTAATGGTGAAAAGAAGTAGTTTCTATTGTGGCAAAGTTTCAGTCTTTATCAAGCATTGTGTTTCTGAGTGTACCTCCTCATAAGTGTGATCATTTCAGCATTTTTACCCATTGCTCAGCTGTAGTTCTGAAGTTAACAAACATTTCTTCATATTTACCAGATATAGAGAATGGTTTTCTGTTACTTTTCCCCATATGCAAAGGATTTTTACCCGTATCTGTAGGGAAAATTGTTTCCTTCCCCCTTTTCCTCTCTACATATTTGTCTCTAGGGGAGAAAAGGGAGAGAGAATGTGGGGAGTGGTATTGCTTTTCCATAGCTGCAGGTACTGCTCTCCTAAGACATGAAACACAAATGGTTCTATGTCACTCCTGTCACCAGTGTTCTTTTGTGAGCTCCTGTGAGTTTTGTGGAGTAGAATCTGAGTGTGTATTTCCCTTATATCTGTGGCCTCTGTGGTTTCCATATTCTTTTGTTGACCTACACACTACATTTTTACCTGAATTCTTACTACTGTCTGGCCTCATTTTCCAAGGTGTGTAAATACTCACCTCTTGTCTTTCCCTGCAGACACTTGTTTGTCCTTGGATTTCAGGTTAGTTGTTTTTCCTGTGACCTCCAACTTATGATCAATTGTAAAAACCTGTAAGAGTGCAGATTGTCCCAGTTGGTTGGTTTGATGAAGAATGCAAGGAGAACAGGTATCAGTTTATTAACTGAAACATATATACAATAACAATACACATTAACAGCATAATAATCACAATTTCTTACTACTAGTTCAGGAAGTATAATGATATAATCTATAAGGAGGTATATTAATCAATAAAAATATATCAGAAAATGATAGTCTCAAAATTAGCATAAACGAACATTGAAACAGCTGTTATTAACATTATTTATAGAAAATAATGTATATAATGTGTGAGTACATGGAGAATACAAGTTCAAAAATATAAATATTGAAAAATGGAATAATTTAATTCAAAACAGAGTTTTTTGCCATAAGAATTCCAATGGACTTAACAGATTTGGGGCATCAGAAGTCATAGAGCTGACATTTTCTAGTCTTTAGCAATGGAATATAGTTTTCAATTTATAAGCTGGATTTTATAAATCAATCAATGAATAAGTTATGTCTATTATTTTCCTAGCACAGGGATAATTTTAGTAGATGTAGAAATGAAAGAAAATTTACTTAAAGTTCTAATAATATCTTTGCATAAATAGTGATGAAATATATGAAACAATTAGCAAGCCACTAAGTACATGTGTGTGGTATTGTCAAAGTGGTTTAGAAATTCAGAAGTCAAACTATGAATGGGCTAGAGTATTTAGACAGAAATACTTAATAGCATTTGGAAGATAGATAATTTGTACTAATAACTGAATAAACTCTCATATAACATTTACAGTGTGCTATGTCTTATTTTTAAATATTCTCATAGGTTATATGATTTAGTTTTCATAGCAAATTTAAAAGAAAATAATATTACTAACTCTGGATTGCAGATATGGAAAAAGTCTCAAAACAGGTGACTGCCAAAATATGGTGAGTGGCAGCCTTAAATTTCAAATAAAGGCTGTCTGGATTAGGGGTGAATGCTGTTAAATACATCAATACACTATCTCTACACTAACCGAAAGTTAGACAAAGGGACATTGGGGCACAGAAAAGTAGAAGAATAGGAATTTATCTGCCATTTGGAGGACAGCAAAGAGATCAGTCTGACTGTAATAAATTATTAAAGTGGGGACTTGTTGGGAACTACTGGCTAGGTAGAACAAGATCAGGCTATTGAAGGCCTTCTTTACTGTTTGGCAAAACTGCTGAGAGGTTTCTATAGGCACAAATAGCATTTCCAGTCCCTTCAATCACTTTCAATTGATTTCTAGGCTCAGATAGAAAATGGAAACTGCATTGGTTTAAGAGATGAATGATCCTTAAGTGATGGACTAAGCTAAAAATATCAGCAGAGAAATTCAATTCACAAAGCGCTACTTCACATGACACAGAGCAGGCTATTAGTCCAATTGGTATTTTTAATAGAGTTGCCTTCTGTGACTCCAGTATTGCTTTTCAGAGGTCATTGCCTGAAGAATCAAAATTATTTATTTTTATTTTAAGGCTAAACCAAAAAACTCTGCCTTTGAGAAACTAAGCTTTCATAGGGAAGAGATGCTTTTATTGTTGTTGCTCTCTATCTACAATAATTTAAAAGCTCTAATTTTGCTTTTGTGCCCTAAAACCAGCATGGGGAAAGCACTGCTAATACACATTGCATTGATTTATTTCTAAAGGGTACATATCCTATTATAGCCCAGCTTTTTGTGGCTACCAATTGTCTTTGACACAATGAAAACTTCAGCTCATCTACAAGCACTATCTTTTTTGTGTCTATGTGTATAGCCATTAGCATATATGTATGTGGTAATACTACTAAAAAGAATTTTGATCATTATAAATGCTATTTCTCAAGGAAATAATAATATGATTTCATTTTTGAGAAGTTGTAATATGTAGCCATGGCTCAGTAATTTGCTCAGTGACACACTGTACTCAGCAGTAAACATTTGTACTCATGCCAGTTATTTGAATTTGTGTGAGGAAAAATGGAAAACCATCCAAGATTCTGGGGTTTTCCAACTGTTTCTGAATGCTATTTTGGATAAATTAGAAGGTAAATATGGTTTCAATAGTTTGAGCTTAAAACTGATGACAGTAGTTTAAAAGAGTATCAAATAAACATCTTAGGTAAGAATTTACCTTCCCTTGTCAAGATCAGTAAAGGTTTCCTAGCCTATACTATAAAACTAGGGTAATTTTACATTATTAGCATAATATCAGTCTTAGAATAGGAACATAGCAAATAATTATTGAATAAATGTCTTAGTGGAAAAAGAATATGTGAAAATAATAGATGGATCTTCAGTTATATACATTCATACTGAAAGTATCAATTCTTAACAGGCCTCAGGGTTAATAAAATTGCTTCTGTTACAAAACTGGAGGACATATGCTTTAGCAGCATCCAATTATTACTCAAAGCATATTTGTGATTTTACTCAAGCGTTTGTGCAAATATTGTGCAATCAAACTTTTTAAACACATATTTCAGGAAAATATCTTTTAACAAAGCTGAGATATTTCTTTTTGTTAGCATGTGTTGTTTGCCCTGCTATTTTTTTATTGACATATAATTGCTTTACAGAATTTTCTTGCTTTCTGTCAAACCTCAACAGGAATCAGCCACAGATATACATATATCACAACCCTTTTGAACCTCCCTCTCATCTTCCTCCCCATGCCACACCTCTAGGTTAATACAGAGGCTCTGTTTGACTTTACTGAGACCTACAGCAAATTCCCATTGGCTATCTATTTTACATATGGTAATGTAAGATTTCATGTTACTCTTTCCATACATTTTAACTTCTCCTCCCCTCTCCTCATCTCCACAAGTTTATTCTCCATGTCTGTTTCTCCATTATATATAGTGATTTAGTGAAGTCCCTCAGTCGTGTCCAACTCTTTGCAATCCCATGGACTGTAGCCTAACCAGGCCCCTCTGTCCATGTGATTTTCCAGGCAATTGTCCTGGAGTGGATTGCCTTCTCCAGGGGATCTTCCCAACCCAAGGATCAAACCCGGGTGTCCCTCATTGTAGACAGATGCTTTGCCATCTGAGCCACCAGGGAAGTTTCCCCATTGCTGCCCTGTAAATAAATTCTTCAGTACCATTTTTTTCTAGATTCCGTATATATGCCTTCAGTTCAGTTCAGTTCAGTCACTCAGTCGTGTCCTACTCTTTGCAACCCCATGAACGGGAGCACGCCAGCCCTCCCTATCCATCACCAACTGCTAGAGTCTACCCAAACCCATGTCCATTGATTGGTGATGCCATCCAACCATCTCATCTTTTGTCGTCCCCTTCTCCTCCTGCCCTCAATCTTTCCCAGCATCAGGGTCTTCTCATATGAGTCAGCTCTTTGCATCAGATGGCCAAAGTGTTGGAGTTACAGCTTCAACATCAGTCCTTCCAATGAACACCCAGGACTGATCTCCTTTAGGATGGACTGGTTGGATCTCCTTGCAGTCCAAGGGACCCTCAAGAGTCTTCTCCAACACCACAATTCAAAAGCATCAATTCTCCGGCACTCAGCTTTCTTTATAGTCCAACTCCTACATCAATACATGACTACTGGAAAAACCATAGCCTTGACGAGACGGACCTTTGTAGACAAAGTAATGGCTCTGCTTTTTTTTTTTTTTTTTTTTAAATATGCTGTCTAGGTTGGTCATAACGTTCCTTCCAAGGAGTAAAGTGAAAGTGAAAGTGAAGTCACTCAGTCGTGTCCGACCCTCAGTGACCCCATGGACTGCAGCCTACCAGGCTCCTCCATCCATGGGATTTTCCAGGCAAGAGTACTGGAGTGGGGTGCCATCGCCTTCTCCAAGGAGTAAGTTTCTTTTAATTTCATAGCTGCAGTCACCATCTGCAGTGATTTTGGAGCCCCCAAAATAAAGTCACCCACTGTTTCCAGTACATCCCGATCTATTTGCCATGAAGTGATGAGACCAGATGCCATGATCTTAGTTTTTTGATGTTGAGATTTAAACCAACTTTTTCACTCTCCTCTTTTACTTTCATCAAGAAACTCTTTAGTTCTTCTTCATTTTCTGCCCTAAGGGTGGTGTCATCTGCATATCTGAGGTTATTGATATTTCTCCCAGCAATCTTGATTCCAGCTTGTGCTTCTTCCAGCCCAGCATTTCTCATGATGTAGTCCACATAGAAGTTAAATAAGCAGGGTGACAATATACAGCCTTGACATACTCCTTTTCCTATTTGGAACCAGTCTGTTGTTCCATTTCCAGTTCTAACTGTTGCTTCCTGACCTGCATATAGGTTTCTCAAGAGGCAGGTCAGGTGGTCTGGTATTCCCATCTCTTTCAGAATTTTCCACAGTTTATTGTGATCCACAAAGTCAAAGGCTTTGGCATAGTCAATAAAGCAGAAATAGATGTTTTTCTGGAACTCTCTTGCTTTTTTTAATGAACCAGCGGATATTGGCGATTTGATCTCTGGTTCCTCTGCCTTTACTAAAACCTGCTTGAACATCTGGAAGTTCATGGTTCATGTGATGCTGAAGCCTGGCTTGGAGAATTTTGAGCATTACTTTACTAGCGTGTGAGATGAGTGCATTTGTGCCGCAGTTTGAGCATTCTTTGGCCTTACCTTTCTTTGGGATTAGAATGAAAACTGACCTTTTCCAGTCCTGTGGCCCCTGCTGACTTTTTCAAATTTGCTGGCATATTGAGTGCAGCACTTTCACAGCCTCATCTTTCAGGATTTGAAACAGCTCAACTGGAATTCCATCACCTCCACTAGCTTTTCTTGTAGTGATGCTTCCTAAGGTCCGCTTGACTTCACATTCCAAGTGTCTGGCTNACTTCATTCCAAGTGTCTGGCTCTAGGTGAGTGTGAGTGATTTATATATGCATTAGAATATGATATTTATCATTCCCTTTCTGACTTACTTCACCATGTATAATAGGTTCTAAGTTCATCCAACTCACTGGAACTGACTCAAATGTGTTTCTTTTTATGGATGAGTAGTATTCCATTGTGTATGTGTACCACAACATCTTTATCCATTTATCTGTCAATGGACATCCAGGCTGCTTCCATGTTCTAGATGTTGTAAATAGTGCTGCAATGAACAATGGGATACATGTGTCTATTTCAATTTTAGCTTCCTCAGAGCATATGCATTGGAGTGGAATTGCTGGGTTATATGGTGGTTTTATTCCTAGTTTTTTAAAGGAATCTCCATACTGTCTTCCATAGTGGCTGTATCAATTTACATTCCCACTGAGAGTTTTCCCTTTTCTCTACACCCTCTGTTTATGTCATCTTTGATTTCTTTTATTATTGTCTTATAATTTTCAGTGTACAGTTCTCTAGTCTCTTTAGGTAAGTTTATTCCTAGATATTTAATTCTTTTTCTTACAATGGTGAATGAATGTGATTCCTTAATTTCTTTTCCTGATTTTTCTTGTTAGTATATAGAAATGCAAGTGGTTTCTGTGTATGAATTTGGTATCCTGCAACTTTGCTAAGTACACTCATTAGCTCTTGTGATTTTCTGATACTAGCTTTAGAGTTTTCTATGTACAATATCATGCCGTCTGCAAACAGTGAGAGGTTTACTTCTTCTTTTCTGATCTGGATTCCTTTTATTTCTTTTTCTTCTCTGATTGCTATAGCTAGGACTTTCAGAACTATGTTGAATAATAGTGGTGAAAGTGGATACCTTTGTCTTGTTCCTGATCTTAGGGCAAGTGCTTTCAGTTTCTCACTTGAGAATAATGTTTCCTATAGGCTTATCATATATGGGCTTTACCATGTTAGGTAGGTTCCTTCTATGCCCATTTTTTTGAAGAGTTTTCATCATAAATGGGTGCTGAATTTTGTCAAAGGCTTTTTCTGCATCTATTGAGATGATCTTATGTTTTTTATCTTTCAATTTGTTATTATGGTATATCATATTAATTGATTTGCATATATTGAAGAATCCTTGCATCCCTGGAATAAACCTAAGTTGATCATGGTGTATGAGGTTTTTGATGTGTTGCTGAATTCTGTTTGCTAAAATCTTGTTGAGGATTTTTACATCTGTGTTTATCACTGATATTGGCCTATAGTTTTCATTTTTTGTGTTGTCTTTGTCTGGTTTTGGTATCAGGGTGATGGTGGCCTCACAGAATGAGTTTGGAAGTGTTCCTCTGTAATTTTTTGAAAGCGTTTTAGAAGGATAGACATTAGTTTTCTCTAACTATTTGATAGAATTCTCCTGTAAGTCATCTTGTCATGGGCTTTTATTTTTTTAGAGGTTTTTGATTACAGCTTCAATTTCAGTGCTTGCAATTGGGTTGTTCATAATTTCTGTTTCTTCCTGGTTCAGTCTTGGAAGATTGAACTTTTCTAAGAATCTGTCCATTTCTTCCAGTTATCTATTTTATTGCCTATAGTTTTTCATAATATTTCCTATAACACTTTGCATTTCTGCATTGTCTGTTGTAACCTCTCCTTTTTCATTTCTAATTTTGTTGATTTGATTATTCTTTTTTTCTTGAAGAGTCTGGCTAAAGGTTTGAAAAATTTGTTTATCTTCTCAAAGAATCAGCTTTTAGTTTTATTACTCTTTGCAATTGTGTCTTTCATTTCCTTTTCATTTATTTCTGCTTGGATCTTCATGATTTCTTTCCTTCTACTAATTTTTGTGTTGTTCTTCTTCTTTTTCCAGTTGTTTTAGGTGTACAGTTAGGTTGTCTATTTGATGTTTTTCTTGTTTCTTGCTTCCTTGAGGTAGGATTGTACTGCTATAAACTTCCCTCTTAGAACTGCTTTTGCTGTGTCCCATAGGTTTTGAGTTGTCATGTTTTCATTGTCATTTGTTTCCAGAAATGTTTTGATTTCCCTTTTGATTTCTTCAGTAACCTGTTGGTTATTTAGAAACATGTTTAATCTCCATGTGTTTGTGTTTCTTACACTCTTTGTTCTTGTAACTGATGTCTAGTCTCATAGCGTTGTGGTTGGAGAAGATGCATGATACAATTTGAATTTTCTTAAATTTACTGAGATTTGATTTGTGACCCAAGATGTAGTCTATCCTGGAGAATGTTCCATGTGCACTGAGAAGAAGGTGTATTCTGCATTTGGATGGAATGTCCTGATGATAGCAATGAGATCCATCTTATCTAATATACATTAAAGACTTGTCTTTCCTTATTAATTTTTTGTTTTCATGATCTGTCCTTTGGTGTGAGTGGGGTATTGAAGTCTCCTACTAGTATTAAATTACTGTCAATTTCTCCTTTTATGTGTGTTCAGTTCTGTTCAGTACAGTTGCTTAGTCGTGTCTGACTTTTTACAACCCCATGGACTGCAACAAGCCAGGCCTCCCTGTTCATCACCAATCCTGGACTCTACCCAAACACATGTCCATTGAGTCGGTGATGCCATCCAACTATCTCATCCTCTGTTATCCCCTTCTCCTTCTGTCCTCAATCTTTCCCAGCATCAGGGTCTTTTCAAATGAGTCAGTTCTTCACATCAGGTGGCCAAAGTATTGGAGTTTCAGCTTCAACATAAGTCCTTCCAACGAACATTCATAACTGATCTCCTTTAGGATGGACTGGTTGGATCTCCTTGCAGTCCAGTGGACTCTCAAGAGTCTTCTCCAACACCACAGTTCAAAAGCATCAATTTTTCAGCACTCAGCTTTCTTTATAGTCCAGTTCCCACATCCATACATGACTACTGGAAAAACCATATCCTTGACTAGACAAACTTTTGTTGGAAAAGTAATGTCTCTGCTCTTTCATATGCTGTCTAGGTTGGTCATAAATTTCCTTCCAAGGAGTAGGTGTCTTTTAATTTCATGGCTTCAGTCACCACCTACAGTGATTTTGGAGTCCAAAAAAATAAAGTCTGCCACTGTTTCCACTGATTTCCCATCTATATGCCATGACATGATGTGACCAGATGCCATAATCTTAGTTGTCTGAATTTTGAGCTTTATGTCTGCTAGTGTTTGTCTTATGTATTGAGGCATACCTATGTTTGGGACATAGATATTTACAATGTTATGTCTATTCTTGGTTTGATCCCTTGATCATTACATAGTGTCCTTCCTTATCTCTTGTAATCTTTAGTTTTTAGGTCTATTTTGTCCGTTATGAGGATGGCTACTGCAGCTTTCTTTTGCTTCCCATTTGCATGGAATATTTTTTTTCCATCCTCTCACCCACTGAAGTGGGTTTCTTGTAGACAGCATATATATGGGTCTTGCTTTTGTACTCATTCAAACAGCCTGCTCCTTTGGTTGGAGCATTTAATCCATTTACATTTAAAGTAATTATTGATATATATTTTCCTATTGCCATTTTCTTAATTGTTTGGGGTTTTGTATATCTTTTTCTTCTCTTGTATTTCTTGACTGTATAAGTCCTTTTTACATTTGTTGCAAAGCTGGTTTGGTAGTACTGAATTCTCTTCACTTTTGTTTGTTGAAAATCTTTTAATTTCTCCATTAATTTTCAATGAGATCTTTGCCAAGTACAGTAATCTTGGTTGTGGATGTTTTTCCCTTTCAGTACTTTATAGACATCCTGATATTCCCTTCTGGCCTGCAGAGTTTTTCCTGAAAGATCAGCTCTTATGTGTATGGAGTTTGCCTTGTATGTTACTTGTTGCTTCTCCCTTGCTGATTTTAATGTTTTTTCTTTGTGTTTTGTCTCTGTTAGTTTGATTAGTATGTGTCTTGGCATGTTTCTCCTTGGGTTTATCCTGCATGAGATTCTTTTTGGTTGTTGGACTTGACTATTTCCTTTTCCATATTGGGGAAATTTTCAACTATAATCTCTTCAAAAAATTTCTCATACCCTTTCACTTTCTCTTCTTCTTCTGGGACCCCTATAATTTGAAGGGTGGTATGTTTGATATTGTCCCAAAGGTCTCTGAGACTATGCTCATTTCTTTTCATTCTTTTTACTTTATTCTGCTCTTTAGAAATTTTTTCCACCATTTTTTCTTCCAGCTCACTGAATCATTCTTCTGCTTCAGATATTCTGCTATTGATTCCTTCTAGAGTATTTTTAATTTCAGTAATTGTGTTGTTTGTCTCTGTATGTTTATTCTTGAATTCTTCTAGATCTTTGTTAATTTATTCTTGCATTGTCTCCATTTTGTTTTCAAAGTTGTAATCATCTTTACTATTGTTGTTCTGAATTCTTTTTCAGGAAGTTTGCCTATTTCTTCTTCATTTATTTGAACTTCTGTGTTTCTAGTTTGTTCCTTCATTTGTGTAGTATTCCTCTGCCTTTAATTTTTATTTTTTAAAACTTATTGTGTTTGGGGTGTCCTTTTCCAAGGCTCAAGGAAAGTATAATTGTTTCCTTGAAAAAGGCTGAATTCTTTCTTCCTTTTGGTTTCTCCCCTCCTAAAGTTGGTCCAGTGGTTTGTGTTAACTTCCTACAGGATGATATTGGTGCTGAATTTTTGTTTGTTTGTTTTCTCATTTGTTTGTGTTTCCTCTGATGGGCAAGGCTGAGTGAGGTGGTAATCCTGTCTGCTGATGATTTTGTTTGTATTTTTGTTTTGCTTTTGTTTAGATAAGGTGTCTTGTATAGGGTGTCACTGGCGGTTGGGTGATGCTGGGTCATGTATTCAGGTGGTTTCATTTGTGTGTGTTCTCACTATTTAATACTCTGTAGTGTTTGTTCTCCAGAGAAGGCAGTGGCACCCCACTCCAGTACTCTTGCATGGAAAATCCCATGGATGGAGGAGCCTGGTAGGCTGCAGTCCATGGGGTCGCTAAGAGTCAGACACGACTGAGCAACTTCACATTCACTTTTCACTTTCAAGCATTGGAGAAGGAAATGGCAACCCACTCCAGTGTTCTTGCATGGAGAATCCCAGGGACGGAGGTGCCTGGTAGGCTGCCATCTATGGGGTCACACAGAGTCAGACACAACTGAAGCGACTTAGCAGCAGCAGCAGCAGTGTTTGTTCTCTGGTAGTCTAGGATCTTGGAGTCAGTGCTCCAACTCCAAAGGCTTAGGGCTTGATCTCTGGTCATGAAAAAAGATTCCATGGGTGGTTTGTTATAGCATTAAGTGAGATTAAAGCAAATATCCAAAAATGAGAAACAAAACACCAACCCCACACAAATGGCAGTTAAAAAATCTGGCAAAGGATAATGAAAATAATGGGATATACACATACAGACCCATGAACAAAGACAAAGCTATCCAACAAAAATAAAATACAGTAGATTGACCTGGCAAACAAAGGAAATAAAAAATAATATTTACGAGTTAAGAAGAAAACTAACTAAAGCACAAACTTGAAAACTAAAGTAAGGTGCCAAGTGGGGGGTAAAACAATAAAAACAAAACTAAAAATAAGTTGAGAGGAAAGAAATGAAAGAAAAGAGAGAAAGAATCGATATGCAAAGTTAAATAGAGGTAGATGAAGATTTATATATGTTAAAGATTCATTGCAAGGGAAAAAGAAAAGTAGGAAAAGCAATGGAAAAAATGTAGAAAAAGTATAACAGGTTTTAAAGATTAAAATCTAAAAGAGAGAAAATTAAAAACAAACAAACAAACAAACAAACAAAAAAAAACAAAACAAAAAACTCCATAGAACTGCAAAAGCCCAATGTAGAGGCAGAGGATTTTAACAATAATAAACGTGACTTGGGGGAGGGGGGGCTTTAAGCTTAATTAGATTTCATAGTGCTAATAAAATTGACAACTATAACAGAGGGGGCAAAAAGAGAAAAAAAGAGTAAACAATCCAAAGAAATCTACAGAACAAGTCAAAACATAAGAATAATAAATGTTTTTCTTGAGTCACTGCTGTCAGAATCATTTCCCTCGCTGGGAGTCACAGACCTCCTCACCTCCTTAGAATGCCCTGCAACACTGTGCTGATCTCTGGACCTGCTGTGTAGGTAGCTCAGATTGTAATCTGGTCCTGCTCCTGTGTGTTCTTGCCTCCAATGTCCACAGCTTCAGATCTAGTGCATTTTCTTTTATGGGAGCTCTCAATGACCTTTTATATATTCCATAGACAGAGTCTGCCTAGTTGATTGTGTGGATTTAATCTGCAGCTTGTACAGCTGGTGGGAAGGTTTTGGGTCTTCTTCCTTAGCCACACTGCCCCCTGGGTTTCAATTGTGGTTTTGTTTCCACCTCTACATTTGGGTCACCCACTGGCGTTTTCTCCTGAGGCTGCCATGGAGTACTTGGGTTTGTCCTTGTGAGGGCCAAGTGTGGAAGTGGTGAAGCTGTTTGGGTCACAGGGGTTCTGGCAGCACCAGATACTCAGGGGAGCTGGCATCTAGGGCAGCAGGAAATATAGTGCTCTAGGGGGGTATGACAACCAATATTGGTCAATATGCTCCAGTATTCTTGCCTGGAGCAACCCTCTCCCTGACAGAGAACCCTGGTAGGCCACAGTCTACAGGGTTGCAAGGAGTCAGATGTGACCAAATCGACCCTGAGCACATAGATGCAAGACTTTTTTTTGCCTGTGGCAGCTCTGCCTCAGTGAGAGTTGAGCATGGAGGTGGCATAGCTACTTGGCTTTCAGGGACCCTTGTGGCACCAAGTGTGCAGGGACATGGACTGCCTCCACTGCAGGAGTTATGGCTCTATCAGCCATTTGAGCCTCTTGTAGCTGGCGATCAGAAGGCCTCTTTGGTCAGTCTTTCTCTATAGCTCCACTCCCATTTAGGCACTTAGAGTGTCCCCTTGCCTTAGTCAATCTCTGTTGTTCAGGGAGTCAGGCACATAGAGGGGACCCCCCTGGCTGGGGTCTTACTCTGTAGACTGGCACGTCAAGCACTTAAAGGGGCATGCTGGGTGGGGTCCTACTCTGTAGTTCAGTGCATCAGGCATTTGATGAGCCAGTCTCCCCATTGTTTAGCTGCCAATGCTGGCACGTGGGAAGAGAGAGGATATGGTGATGGCTCCACATCTTGCCCATGACTCAGCAGTATCACCTTGCTTCCATGGCTGCCTGGCTTTCACCACTGGCATTCCCCACCATAATGTCCTCCTTCACATCCCCTCAATCTGCCTCTCCACCGTCACTAGCAGCCCTCACCCTAGGATTGCTCCACAGTCCTTAAACTCCACCTCCTAGCCACTGCACCTTCCCGGGGACCAGCGTTCCTGTCCAAGGTACTATGGCTGTGGCAAGGACTGTCTGATTCTCATTCCATTTAGGCTGCCCCAGATCAGCTGTTTCACTCAGCCTTAAATGTTTCTCCTTTGACTCAGATAGTTGCCCCAATATGGGGATTGGACGCCTGCTTCAATTCCCCCACCCACTGAGTGTAGGTCCAATCCTATTAACACTCCTGTTTTCCCACCTCATTCCTTCGTCCTACCAAGCTTTGCATGGTTTTATATATTCTTTGCTGCTGGTCGGGTACTTCTGCCCACTCTCAGCTGGTGTTCTGCATACACTTCCATGTCTGAAGATGTATTACTAATGTATCTGTGGAGAGATACATACTCCACATCCACCTACTACTCCACCATCTTGTTTTATATGCCCTGTTATTTAAATTTTTGATTTGACTCATAGCAATCACATTAACTTAAATAGTTAATATATTTGTGTCCCCAGTCTATACTGTCTTTATTTGTATGTTTGCATTGTGATTTAACTATTATTTCTATGTGTGTTTTTTTTATTATAAGCTGATTTAGCCAAATCTCACTGTCATATTATTTTGTCTAAGTTATTCATTATTTTATTCAAAAGCCCCTTGGGACATAGGTGGAAACTCGATTTATGAGAGATTCTGTATTATGTAGCTGATTAATTTTAGCCATTTTATGATTATCTTTTTCTATCTTATTCTAATGATACTGAAAATTGGTAGAAAAGTCAGATTCAGAAATATAAAACTTCCAGTGAATATTATCATCATATTTATAAGTCCTATTTGATTTTAGTCATAAAATATTTTGTGTTATGACAGTGGAATCAGTAGTTAGTAGTACTTAGTTGAAATTTGAGAACCTGAATTGTCACAGGAACCCTGAGAAAGCCCTTTCAACTCAAAATTAATTATAATATGGTTTTAATAATAATAACCAAACAAATATACCACGTTAAACACTGTGGAATTAGACATCTTGGTTAAGTCTTTTTATTTTGTAGCTATGTGATGACTACCCATTGGTATGCATGCTGAGGATACTGCCCAGTCTGTTAGAAATGCACCTTTGCTAACTTTTCTCAGTCTTTCCAAATTTCATATAAAAGTCTCTGTCTTTGCCTTCAGATGTTTAAAAATGTCATTTATACAGATGAAATGAATGCTGGGTTTTTACAGCTCAAAGACTTTTACTTATATTTGGAATATATAGTAGTACTGAGAGGTACAGGTTGTAATTAACAAGGGTTATATGTGAACTTTTGGCAGTGATGGTTAATTCCATTATATTTATTGCAGTTATGTTTTATAAAATATCAAATTGTACCCTTTACATGTGGGAAATTTATTCAATTATATCAATTATATCTCAAAGTGAAAGTGAAATTGCTCAGTCATGTCTGACTCTTAGCGACCCCACGGACTGTAGCCCACCAGCCTCCTCCATACATGGGATTTTCCAGGCAAGAGTACTGGAGTGAGTTGCTATTGCCTTCTCCAGGGGCATCTTCCCGACCCAGGGATCGAACCCGGGTCTCCCGTATTGCAGGCAGATGCTTTTACCGTCTAATCCACCAGAGAAGTCCAGTTATATCTCAGTACAATTATAAATATATATTCTATCAGTTTTTGCATAACAAGTTGATTATTCATAGATAAATATATGTAGACCATTCTATCATCTAGATATATCTCTATCTGCTCATCTAGCTATCTTCTATTTATCATCTAGAGAAAGACAAAAGAACTAGAATAGTCAAAACATTTTAAAATGAAATAAAAGGTTAGTGAACTTTCATTAACCTAATTTCAGAACTTCCTATAAAGCTACAACAGAACATTTATGGCACTGGTGAAATGATAGACATATACTTCACTATTAGAATCTTCATTGCAATATATTGTTAGCTGTATGTCTGTGTGTGCACATATATTTGTGTGCATAGGTATGGATGTTATAATTTTTTTCTAAGAAATAATGCTTGTTCCATTCCTCAAATATTTCCTTAAAAATGGAACAAGTGTCTGTAATAGTAACTATTATTTTTATGACTCTTTCTTTGGAGAAAAGAAATGGCTTTTTCTGATCAGCTAGAAACTCATCATGCATAGGCCAAAATTTCATCCTCTCTGGGGATAAAGCTGCTTGCAGGACACAGCCATCTTCTCTACAACTCTTGGGGCAGGGTCCTACCTTGACAGGCATATCTTTACCTAGTATTACTTAAGACTGGATTGGTGGGTAAATTTAATTAACAATTAATGCTCTTTAACATCCAGCTTTTAACTGTAACAAAGATTATATTTTGATCCCTTCTTTGATTTTATCTTATGCAGTGGGTACAAAACTCAGATTGACAAATAGAATACCATTTGTGTGTGGGGGGGTCCTTTTATAGAACCAAAAGTTTTATCCTCTAGCCTGTTGATCTATGAATAAGAAACCAGTTCTAAAGGCAGAGCATTTAATTGGGACCAAAGAATTGCAATTTGGAGTATGCAGATTTGGGTCCCCTGACTACAGGCATAGTGTCCCCTGACTACAGGAGAGAAACTCAGGGTTTTGATGAGTAAAAGAGAGGAAGATGAGGTAAGTTGTTTTTAAGGAGTTCATTGGTACAAGATGAGGTGAAGTGTTGATTGGTAAAAGAGGAGAGAAAGCTAGATTTGTATTTCATGGATTGGTCAAGTGATGTGGTCATTAGGTAAAAAGTTCACTTTTATCAGTCTTTTCAACAGGAAATTCTTATTCTTGTTGACTGTTTGGAATGTTGGTGATTTGGTCTCATCACAAGCAAGTTCTTCCAACTGTGCTCTTTGTAATGATAACTTTGGTAGCTTAAGTTCCTGGGTTAGAACAAAGTAGTCACTGCATTAGCATTTTTTGTTCATTTGTTTTTTAAGAACCACCAATGCTAATACATTAATTACGAGTTCTCAAAAGCTTAGGTCAATGGATAGTACCCTCTTATTCTTTCAAGGGAAGCACTATTTGCTATTTTTCAGTTATGTTCCTATGTGATCTTCTTATATCAGTTATAATACTGCTCAAAGAATTTTCAAGATTTATCAGTGACTCAGTTTTGTGTGAAATACACAGTGTCACATTTCTTTATTCTGTCCTCCAATGCTCAAGCTTCTTAAATTTCAAGAGAAGATCTTGGTGTTTAGAGAGTAAGAACCCCACCTCTGCCTGCTTGTAGTTTCTGAATTACCAGAAAGTGTGTCAAAAATATGTATTTGTTTTTCAAGATTCATGTTCTTCCTACAGGGCATCTAATCATATACATTTTCAATAACTGATATATCTATTGTAAAATTCTTCAAGCTAGAGAACTAAAATAAGTTCTAAGAAGGAATTTAGATTTTAATAAATTTGAATTTGCCTCAATAACAGTTGAGCATTAACTTCAATACCTGCCAGACATCAGATACTTAATACATTT
Organism: Redunca redunca; assembly: GCA_006410935.1. Lineage (NCBI taxonomy): Eukaryota > Metazoa > Chordata > Mammalia > Artiodactyla > Bovidae > Redunca > Redunca redunca. The sequence goes on from SJYQ01096370.1 coordinate 32,523, forward strand.
GTTCCAGCTTTAGCATTATTGAGAACATAGGTAGAGCAAAGATGTTGAATAGACTTGAAATAAAGGTCAAAAGAAAACCATAACACAAGAATCATAAAATTAATTTCAAATTTAGGTTAGGCACATAAATGCTTAGTTTTGTACATTTTTCACATGCATAATCTTAGATGAAAGAAAGTAATTTTATGTTACATAAAAGAAATACATATACATATCTCTACATAGAAGAAATATAAAAATTCTAGTATTAATATAAAAGAAATAAATATATTTATCTCTACATAGAAGAGATATAAAAATTCTAGTATTAATGGGAGGGGGGCTTCCCTGGTGGCTCAGAGGTTAAAGCGTCTGTCTGCTCTGTGGAAGACCTGGGTTCGATCCCTGGGTCAGGAAGATCCCCTGGAGAAGGAAATGGCAACCCACTCCAGTATTCTTGCCTGGAGAATCCCATGGACAGAGGAGCCTGGTGGGCTGCAGTCCATGGGGTTGCAAAGAGTCGGACACGACTGAGCGACTTCACTTTCACTTTCACTTTATTAATGGGAAGAACTAACCAGACTTCATAGTGGATCTGTTTCTTTAAGCTCTAGACTTTGTCCTCTACAACTAATTGCTTTCTGCCCAGTCTTGGCAACAATGCATGTAGGTACATTAATTATAAAAAGGATTGTGGCTTATAGTTGAAACATACATAATAGATATATAAAAGGTTGTTCTTTAGGATGTTAGTCCACCACCTTCTTGGTTTGATGGTTTTCTAAGTAAAGTTACTATTCCTTGTCCTAGCACCTTGTCTCTCAACTTGATGGCCTGTCATGGAGGGAGCAGTAGGAGCTTGGACCCAGTTATGCTGGTGAGATACAGTTAAGAACTAAAATATGACCCCAGAAAACATATTGACATGAAGAAAATTAAAACCTCAGCCAGTAAGCAGTATCAATATGGTCTTTTTCCTTAAAGTATACACTTAAAATTCTATTACTTTGATGGTACTTTTCATAATACTTGGTAGCCTTTTATTTCTCTTCACATGGTAAAAGTGAATGGCATTTCACATTATTAGCACTCAGTCTGAATTAATATTTTCCATTATTATTCTTTTTGCTTTTTATTGCTAATGTTTCCATATAGAATTACACAAAATGCAGTGATATTCTTTGAATAAACACAGCAATCACAAGCTTCTTATGATAGAAAGGGCTCAACATTACTGCAGGGTCTCAGTGCAGAACTGCCTTAGAAAATATTTCTCATAAGAATTGATCTACTTTAAGTGATGAGACCTAATCATCCAGCAGGCTCTTCTTCAGGAATCCCATTTTTTTTAGCAGGTTAAACTAGTCAGAAATTGGTCTCCCATAAACTGAACTAATCTTGAAAGAGATTTTCAATCCTATCACTGGCATAGAAGATTTTCTACTTTTTTTTTTTTTTTTTTGGTCCAATTCTCATCTAGATCTGATCCAGAACTGCAACAGAATCCTCTATTTTCCTTGAAAAGAATTCTACTCTTTTGGACAGGGATTTAAGTAGTGTAGAAAGGCAAAAATAAAACTTTTGTTATATCAATACATTTCTATAAATTAATGACAAAATGCAAGGCACTGGTTGATACTAGTTCTTCACAGTTTCTTAGTACACAGTTTTTCTAAAAGGACTCACTTTCACTTATATCTCATTTTGTCTTCATGACTGGCTCCACTCCCAGTATCATAGGGACACCTGGAAAACAAGGAGAACACATTTAGATTATCAGCAACCATTAAAATATTAAGCCATCATATTTGTATTGCCCACAATTCAGGAAATAACAATCCACAGTAACCCTGTGGATACTTGTGTGTGATATGGAGGGCATGCAGGTGGAGGTAAAGAAGGGGTAAGATTAAAGAATAAGTCTTTTCTAAGTATATGCATTAAAAGAAGATTCATATGTCTATTCTTTTCATTACTGGTCTTTCCAGAATCCTAAACAAAATAAAAGGAGCTGTAACCTCACTCTGATTTCTAAGTTTTGATAATCTATATTGGTGATATTTATTGCTTTACAAATATATAGTAATAAGAATAGAAAGTAAATTTTCCAAGTATATTGGGAAAATTCCTTAAATAAGTGCCTTTCTTAAACAGTTCGCCAAAATTAAAATTAGCTTCCACTGATTCCATTACATGAAGTTGATTCATATATGTTTTAATAGGCTCAAACAGATATTCCCATAAAATTATATTATCCTGTGTCTGTTGTTGCTATTTTGGGTATTTCCTTCTGTCCTGATATTAGTGCCAACTCAAAACCACTAGAAAATATTGCAATCTTTTGAGGCAGAGACTCTGTTTTTGTTTTGATTTTATCAGTACACCTTTCACTAATAACTGTGAAATATTTATAGCAGTATTTTTATTCAAATTAGCTGAGGGGGAAATATTTCTAATTGGACATTTTTTGTATAGGCAGCATCGCTTTTTACCAAAAACCTTCCTGGAAACTAAGTCATTATATGAATTGCCATGAACAAAGGAGAATTTTCTCTGAAGATAAATATGGTTATAAATATTTTGGACTAAGGTGGCTTAGAGTAAAAATCAGTCTGCACTGCAGACCTGGGTTTGATCCCTGGGTTGGGAAGATCTGCTGGAGTAGGAAATGGCAACCCACTCCAGCATTCTTGTCTAGAGAAACCCTTGGACAGTGGAGCCTGGCAGGCTACAGCCTATAGGGTATCAAAGAGTCGGACATACTTGAAGCAATTTAGCATGCAATAAGGAATCTAAATGCAGTAAATGAACTTAGATATTGATTTTAAAATAATATACACCAGTTCTATTAAATGAACCACGCAGATTAATATCAACTTCAATGTCCTATAGACTACATCATTTACAATCAAAAACCTCTATTATTTAATATATGTAACTGAACTAGTGTTATCATATTACTCTAGACAGAATAATCACTCAATATATATCTTTTTAAAAAATTAATTGATTTATTTTAATTGGAGGCTAATTACTTTACAATATTGTAGTGGTTTTTGCCATACATCAACATGAATCAGCCTCAGCTGCACATGTGTTCCCCATCCAGAACCCCCCTCCCACTTTCCTCTCCATCGCAACCCCAGGGTCATCCCAGCACTAGCCCTGAACATCCTGTCTCACGCATCGAACCTGGATTGGCGATCCACTTCTCATATGATAATATACACGTTTCAATGCTACCCTCTCAAATAATCCCACCCTTGCCCTCTCTCACAGTCCAAAAGACTGTTCTTTACATCTGTGTCTCTTTTGCTGTCTCGCATATAGGGTCATCATTACCATCTTTCTAAATTCCACCTATATGCATTAGTATACCATATTGGTTACTTGGGAGGAAAGTTATGACCAATCTAGACAGCATATTAAAAAGCAGAGACATTACTTTGCCAGCAAAGGTCCATCTAGTCAAGGCTATGGTTTTTCCAGTGGTCATCTATGGATGTAAGAGTTGGACTGTGAAGAAAGCTGAGTGCTGAATAATTTATGCTTTTGAACTGTGATGTTGGAGAAGACTCTTGAGAGTCCCTTGGACTGCAAGGAGATCCAACCAGTCCATTCTAAAGGAGATCAGTCCTGGGTATTCATTGGAAGGACTGATGTCAAAACTGAAACTCCAATACTTTGGCCACCTCATGCAAAGAGTTGACTCAATGGAAAAGACCCTGATTCTGGGAGGGATTGAGGGCAGGAGGAGAAGGGGATGACAGAGGATGACATGGCTGGATGGCATCACTGACTCAATGGACATAAGTTAGCGTGAACTCTGGGAGTTGATGGACAGGGAGGCCTGGAGTGCTGTGATTCATGGGGTCACAGAGTTGGACATGACTGAGCGACTGAACTGAACTGAACTGATACCATATTGGTATTTTTCTTTCCGACTTACTTCACTCTGTATAATAGGCTCCAGTCTCATCCACCTCATTAGAACTGATTCAAATGCATTCTTTTTAATGGCTGAGTAATATTCCATTGTGTATATGTACCACAGCTTTCTTGTCCATTCATCTGCCGATGGACATCTAGGTTGCTTCCAAGTCCTGACTATTGTTAACTGTTCAGCAATGAACATTGGTATACACATCTCTCTTTCAGTTCTAGTTTCCTCAGTGTGTATGCCCAGTAGTGGGATTGCTGTGTCATACGGCAGTTCTATTTCCAATTTTGTAAGGAATCTCCACACTGTTCTCCATAGTGACTGTACTAGTTTGCATTCCCACCAACAATGTAAGAGGGTCCCTTGTTCTCCGCACCCTCTCCAGCATTTATTGTTTGTTGACTTCTTGACAGCAGCCATTCTGACTGACATGAGATGGCACCTCATTGTGGTTTTGATTTGCATTTCTCTGATAATGAGTGATGTTGAGCATCTTTTCATGTGTTTGCTAGCCATCTGTATGTCTTCTTTGGGGAAATGGCTGTTTAGGCCCACTTTTTTTGGGTCCATCTTTTTGGTTGGGTCGTTTATTTTTCTGGAATTGAGCTGCATGAGCTGCTTGCATATTTTTGAGATTAATTCTTTGTCAGTTGCTTCATTTGCTATTATTTTCTCCCATTTTGAAGGCTGTCTTTTCACCTTGCTTATAGTTTCCTTTGTTGTGCAAAATCTTTTAGGTTTAATTAGGTCCCATTTGTTTATTTTTGCTTTTATTTCCATTACTCTGATAGGTGGGTCATACAGGATCATGCTATGATTTATGTCAGAGAGTGTTTTGCCTATGTTTTCCTCTATGAGTTTTATAGTTTCTGGTCTTACGTTTAGATCTTTAATTCATTTTGAGCTTATTTTTGTGTATGGTGTTAGAAAGTGTTCTAGTTTCATTTTTTAACAAGTGGTTGACCAGTTTTCCCATCACCCCTTGTTAAAGAGATTGTCTTTTCTCCATTGTATATTCTTGCCTCCTTTGTCAAAGATAAGGTGTCCATGAAGTGAAGTGGAGTGAAGTGAAGTGAAGTTGCTCAGTCGTGTCCGACTCTTTGTGACCCCATAGACTGGGGCTTACCAGGCTCCTCTGTCCATGGGATTTTCTAGGCAATAGTACTGGAGTGGATTGCCATTTCCTTCTCCAGAGGATCTTCCCAATCCAGGGCTCGAACCCGGGTCTCCTGCATTGTAGACAGACGCTTTACTGTCTGAGCCACCTCTGGGATTTCTGTTTTGTTCCATTGATCTATATTTCTGTCTTTATGCCAGTACCATAATCTCTTGATGACTGTGGCTTTGTAGTATAGCCTGAAGTCAGGCAGGTTAATTTTTCCAGTTCTATTCTTCTTTCTCAAGATTGCTTTGGCTATTCGAGGTTTTTTGTATTTCCATACAAATTATGAAATTATTTGTTCTAGTTCTCTGAAAAATACCATTTGTAGCTTAATAGGGATTGCATTGAATCTATAGATTGCTTTGAGTAGTATACTTATTTTCACTACATTGATTCTTCTGATCCATGAACATGGTATATTTCTCCATCTATTTGTGTCCTCTTTGATTTCTTTCACCAGTGTTTTATAATTTCCTATATATAGGTCTTTTGTTTCTTTAGGTAGATATATCCCTAAGTATTTTATTCTTTTCATTGTAATGGTGAATGGAATTGTTTCCTTACTTTCTCTTTCTGTTTTCTCATTGTTAGTGTATAGGAATGCAAGGGATTTCTGTGTGTTAATTTTATATCCTACAACTTTACTCTGTTCATTGATTAGCTCTAGTAATTTTCTGGTAGTGTCTTTGTAGAGGGTTTTCTATGTAGAGGATCATTTCATCTGCAAACGCTGAGAGGTTTACTTCTTTTCCAATCTGGATTCCTTTTTCCTTTTTCTTCTCTGATTGCTGTGGTGAAAACTTCCAAAACTATGTTGAATAGTAGTGGTGAGAATGGGCACCCTGTCTTGTTCCTGACTTTAGGGGAAATTTCAGTTTTTCACCATTGAGGATAATGTTTGCTAGGTTTATCATATGCGGCTTTTATTACGTTAAGATTCAGTTCAGTTCAGTTGCTCAGTTGTGCGTATGTTCCTTCTATTCCTGCTTTCTGGAGGGTTTTTATCATAAATGGATGTGGAATTTTGTCAAAGGCTTTCTCTGCATCTATTGAGATAATCATATGGTTTTTATCTTTCAATTTGTTAATGTGTATCACATTGATTGATATTGATATTGAAGAATCCTTGCATCTCTGGGATAAAGCCCACTTGGTCATGATGTATGATCTTTTTAATACGTTGTTGGATTCTGTTTGCTAGAATTTTGTTAAGGATTTTTGCATTTATGTTCATCAGTGATATTGACCTGAGGTTCTTTTTTGTGGCATCTTTGTCTGGTTTTGGTATTAGGTTGATGATGGCCTCATAGAATGAGTTTGGAACTTTAGCTTCCTCAGCAAATTTCTGGAAGAGTTTGAGTAGGATAGGTGTTAGCTCTTCTCTAATTTTTGGTAGAATTCAGCTGTGAAGCCATCTGGTCCCGGGCTTTTGTTTGCTGGACGTTTTCTGATTACAGTTTTGATTTCCATGCTTTTGATGGATCTGTTAAGATATTCTATTTCTTCCTGGTTATGGAAAGTTTTGGAAAATTATACTTTTCTAAGAATTTGTCAATTTCTTCCAAATTGTCCGTTTTATTGGCATGTAGTTGCCAATAGTAGTCACTTATGATCCTTTGTATTTCATGTGGTCTGTTGTGTTTTCTACACTTTCATTTCTAATTTTATTGATTTTATTCTTCTCCCTTTGTTTCTTGATGAGTCTGGCTAACGGTTTGTCTATTTTATTTATCTTCTCAAAGAGCCAGCTTTTAGCTTTGTTGATTTTTGCTATGGTCTCCTTTGTTTCTTTTTCATTTATTTCTGCCCTAATTTTTATGATTTCTTTCCTTCTTCTAACCCTGGGGTTCTTCACTTCTTCCTTTTCTAGTTGCTTTAGGGGTAGAGTTAGGTTATTTGTTTGACTTTTCTCTTGTTTTTTGAGGTAAGCTTGTATTGTTATGAACCTTCCCCTTAGCACTGCTTTTACTGAGTCTCATAGGTTTTGGGTTGTTGTGTTTTCATTTTCATTTGTTTCTATGCCTATTTTGATTTCTTTTCTCCTGTGATTTGTTGGTTATTCAGAAGTGTGTTGTTTAGCCTCCATATGTTTGTATTTTTAATAGTTTTTCCCCTGTAGTTTATATCTAATTTTATCGCATTATGATCAGAAAAGATGCTTGGAATGATTTCAACTTTTTTTGAACTTACCAAGGCTAGACTTATGGCCCAGAATGTGCTCTATCCTGGAGAAGATTTCGTGTGCACTTGAGAAAATGGTGAAATTCATTGTTTTGGGGTGAAATGTCCTATAGATATCAATTAGGTCTAACTCGCCATTGTATCATTTAAAGTTTGTGTTTCCTTGCTAATTTTCTGTTTAGTTGATCTATCCATAGGTGTGAGTGGGGTATTAAAGTCTCCCACTATTATTGTGTTACTGTTAATTTCCCCTTTCATACTTGTTAGCATTTGCCTTACATATTGCAGTGCTCCTCTATTGGGTGCATATATATTTATAATTGTTATATCTTCTTCTTGGATTGATCCTTTGGTCATTATGTAGTCTCCTTCTTTGTCTCTTTTCATGGCCTTTATTTCAGTCTATTTTACTGATATGAGTATTGCTACTCCTGCTTTCTTTTGGTCTCCATTTGTGTGAAATATCTTTTTTAAGCCCTTCACTTTCAGTTTGTATGTGTCCCTTGTTTTGAGGTGGGTCTCTTGTAGGCAGCATATAGTGGTCTTGTTTTTGTATCCATTGAGTCAGTCTTTGTCTTTTGGTTGGGGCATTCAACCCATTTACATTCAAGGAAATTATTGATAAGTTTGACCCCATTGCCATTTACTTTGTTGTTTTGGGTTCGAGTTTATAAATATTTTCTGTGTTTACTGTCTCGAGAAGATCCTTTAGCATTTGTTGAAGAGATGGTTTGGTGGTGTTGAATTCTCTGAGCTTTTTCTTGTCTGTAAAGCTTTTGATTTCTCCTTCATATCTGAATGAGATCCTTGCTGGGTACAGTAATCTGGGCTGTAGGTTTTTCTCTTTCATGACTTTAAGTATGTCCTGCCATTCTCTTCTGGCCTGAAGAGTTTCTATTGAAAGATCAGCTATTATCCTTATGGGAATCCCCTTATGAGTTTTTTTTTTTTTTTTTCCCCTTGCTGCTTTTAGTATTTTTTCTTTGTGTTTGATCTTTTTTAATTTGATTAATATGTGTCTTGGGGTGTTTTGCCTTGAGTTTATCCTGTTTGGGACTCTCTGGGTTTCTTGGACTTGGGTGGCTATTTCCTTCCCCATTTTAGGGAAGTTTTCAACTATTATCTCCTCAAGATTTTCTCATGGCCTTTCTTTTTGTGTTCTTCTCTGGGACTCCTATGATTCAAATGTTGGGGGATTTGACATTGTCACAGAGGTCTGAGGTTGCCTTTCATTTCTTTTTATTCTTTTTTCCTCTCTGCTTAATTTATTTCCACCATTCTATCTTCCATCTCACTTTATCTTCTGCTTCAGTTATTCTATTATTGGTTCCCTCCAGAGTGTTTTTTTATCTCATTTATTGCATTATTCATTATTTATTGACTCTTTTTTATTTCTTCTTGGTCCTTGTTAAACACTTCTTTCATCTTCTCAATTTTTGTCTTCAGACTTTATCTGCTACTCCATTTAGTTTTCAGGATTTTGGATCATTTTTAGTATCATTATTCTGAATTCTTTTTCAGTTAGACTCCCTATCTCCTCTTTTGTTTGGTTTGGTGGGCATTTATCATGTTCCTTTACCTGCTGAATATTTCTCTGCCTTTTCATCTTGTTTAGATTACTGTGTTTGGGGTGGCCTTTCTGTATGCTGGAAGTTTGTGGTTCCTCTTTATTGTGAAGGTTCCTCCCTGTGGGTGAGGTTGGACAAGTGGCTTGTCATGGTTTCCTAGTTAGGGAAGCTTGTGTCGGTGTTCTGGTGGGTGGAGCAGAATCTCTTCTCTCTGGAGTATAATGAAGTGTCCAGTAGTGAGTTTTGATGTGTCTGTGGGCTTGGTGTGACTTTGGGCAGCTTGTATATTAATGTTCAGGGCTATGTTCCTATGTTGCTGGGGAATTTGCATGGTATGTCTTGCTCTGGAACTTGTTGGCTCTTGGGTGGAGCTTGGTTTCAGTGTAGGTATGGAGTCTTTTGGATGAGCTCTTGTTGGTTAATGTTCCCTGGAGTCAGGACTTTTCTGTTGTTCTCAAGTTTTGGATTTGAGCCTCTTGCCTCTGGTTTTCAGTCTTATTCTTACAGTAGCCTCAAGACTTCTCCATCCATACCACACTGATGATAAAACATCTAGGTTAATGGAGAAGATTCCACAGTGAGTGACACCCAGAGAAGTTTGCAGAGTTACACGGAGAAAAGAAGAGGGAGGAGGGAGATAGAGGTGACCAGGAGGAGAAGCAGGGAGTCAAAAGGAGAGAGACAGAACTAGCTAGTAATCAGTTCCCTAAGTGTTCTCCACAGCCCGGAATATCTAAAGAGATTCACAGCATTGGGTAGAGAAGAGAAGGGGGAGGAAGGAAATAGAGGTGACCTGGGGGAGAAAAAGGAGAGTCAAAAGGGAGAGAGGGCAGTCAAGCCAGTAATCACATTCCTAAATAAAAATGGGTACTGAAGACTAGATTCTGACAGGTACAAAATTGATAAAACATACCAAAAAGCAAAGATTAAAAATCTAGAGATTAGATTCTCAAAAATACAATATTAAAAAAATTACCAAAATTATAAAAAATATATATGAAATTTAAAAAAAAATATGGTCTTTTTTTTGCAAGGTAATAGTAGGTTATAAAAATGAAAATTAAAAGAATAATAAAGGACTTAAAATAAAAAGATTAAAAATATGATAATAGTAAAATATATCTAGGAGTTTCTCTGGAGCTGTTGTGGGCAGTGTGGGGTCAGTTCAGTTTCAGATAGTTCCTTGTTCCAGCTTATACTTCTTCTCGAGGTCCCTTCCAATGTAGTTGGTGGTAAGTACAGGGGTTTTAATCTGTTGCATCTGTTAATTCCAAAGTGGTTCCCTCTGTTTATTTTGGCTTCTTCTGTCTGCAAGTCTCTTCAGTGTCTAATTTCTGCCCTGACAAAAGGGTGCAGAGGTGGTCACTTATTTAGGCTTACTTGTTCAGTTGTGCTGTGGGGAGGGAGAAACACTGCAAACAAATAGCACTGGCGTGTGTGGGGAGTGCTGTCAGTGTCTGGGCTACATTGCGTTTGCCACCACTCATGGCGTGTGTGCTTTTTAGTCTACACTGCTCAAGCTCCAGGTTGCTTTACAGGGGAAGTTTCTAAAGTGGGCCCTGGATTACGTGCAATTCCCAGGTCTAAGCTGCTCAGGTTCAGGTTCTTGAAGTGAAGTCGCTCAGTCGTGTCTGACTCTTTGCAACTCATGGACTAGCCCACCAGTCTCCTCCGTCCATGGGATTCTCCAGGCAAGAATACTGGAGTGGGTTGCCATTTCCTTTATATCGGGTTCTTGGGTACTCCAGAAGGCACAGACTCCATTGGGCCTGTGTTTTGTGCCCTTCCCAGGTTCAAGCAGCTCAGGTGACCAGGTGCTTGGCAAGCGCACTCTACCTTGGCGGGACGGTGCATCTTATCACCTCCCTCGTCCCAGCCACTCGGTTTCTTGGGTGCACAGCGGGAGCGCCGTCTCAGGTGTGCCATGTGTCTCCTCTGGGGAGCTGACCTCTGGCTGTGACCCTCCTGGTGGATGCCAATCATCCATGACCCCAGGAAGACTTGGTTAGCAACTGGGAGCCTGCTTGCAGTTTGGTAGAGGAATCTGTCTCTGAGGCTGAGATTGCCCCTTTCCAGCTCTGGCTGTCTCCCGCCTGCCTCTCTGCCTCAGGTGGGGGATGGGCTGGTTCGCAGCTGGCTAGTTCTCCTCTGGTATTCGCTCAGTCCTTTGTTCTGTGAGTGGGCCAGGCAGTGCCTTAGGTTAGAGCTTTTTGTGGGAAAGTTCTCTCTCTCTCTTTTTTTTCTCTCTGTCTATCCCACAGTTTGGGTTGCTATCTCATGTTAGCTTCCTCAGATTGTCCTCAGGGAATTCAGGCCTGGTGCTTACCCTAAGCCTTGCAGCCCGCACCTCCCTGTTCAGCCCCCACTTGCTAGTGGGAGATGCAAGAGCTTGGGCTACTTCCCCACTGGGAGTTGTGGTTAAGCGTATAATCTGTGGGTTTTACTTATTAATTTTTTCCTCCTGGTTATGTTGCTCTCTGAGATTCTAAAACTCCCCATAGACTCTCCAGTGAGAGGGTTTCCTGGTGTTTGGAAACTTCTCCTCCTTCATGACTCCCTCCCTGGGATGGGTCTCCATCCCTGACTCTTTTGTCTCTCTTTTTGTCTTTTATATCTTGTCCTACCTCCTTTCCAAGACAATGGGCTGCCTTTCTGGATGCCTGCTGTCCTTCGCCAGCATTCAGAAGTTGTTTTGTGGAATTTATTCAGTGTTCAAACGACCTTCTGATGAATTTGTCAGGGAGTAATTGGTCTTCTCATCCCATACATCTGCCATTTTAGGACCACCTCCCAATAAATATCTCTTAATAGTATTAAGAGATTTAAAGAATACTTTTGCCATCTCAAGATTTAGACAGAATTCCAAGTTGGTTTTGGTGATAAATTTTTATTAAAATTCTGTCCAGTTAAGTCAGAATTGATGGTTTCATTTTCTATATGTGTATCTCCTTAGGTTCTTTGAACTTACACAATACAGCCAACTTATCTGCTCACACATTACACACTTTTTGCAGTCAACACATGTGAGCACTTGACAAAAGTTCTTTTTTTTTAAATCCAATCCATTTTTTTAAATTGATGTGTTTAAATTATTTACGTTTAATATAATTTTGACAAGATTTAATTTAGTTTTATAATTTTATTTGTTGCCTCTTAATTTTGTTCCTCTTTTCCCCTCTTCTCTTTCCCCTTTTGAGATATTTGGACAATTTTAAACATTCCATTTTAATTTGACTATTTTACTTTTGGTTACATCTCTTTGTATATTTTTAATGGTGTCTTTATGGATTAAATTATAAATAGTTAATTTTTACAGCCTAATTAGAGTCAATATTCATCTCTTCAAGTATAATACAGCAGTCTGAGCCACCATACAGGTCTCTATCCTCTCCTGATTACCTCATAGTTTCCTACATATTACATCTACAAACGCTGAAAATCCTTTCAAGCCATATTATACATGATGCATTTAGCACCCAAATATATTTTAAAGAATTCAAGAGAAGAGCAACCTATTATATTTACCCAAACATATAATGGGTTTTTCCTTTGTTCTTAATTTTCAAGTTTCTTTCTGGAAACATTTCCATTTTTATGTGAAATTTCTTTTTAAAATTTTTTTTTTCTTGTTTTGGCATGATAAAGACTAGAGATCTCTTCAAGAAAATTAGAGACATAAAGAATTATTCCATGTAATGATGGGCACAAAAAAGTACAGAAATGGTAAGGACATAACAGATGCAGAAGAGATTAAGAAGAAGTGGCAAGAATACACAAAAGAACTATACAAGGAAAGTTTTAATGACCAGGACAACCAGTTGTGTGGTCACTTACCTAGAGCTGGACTTCCTGCAGTATGAAGTCAAGTGGGCCTTAGGAAGCATTACTACAACAAAGCTAGTGGAAGTGATGGAATTCTAGCTGAGCTATTTCAAATCCTAAAAGATAATGGTGTTAAAGTGCTATACTCAATATGCCAGCAAATTTGGAAAACTCAGCAATGGCCACAGGACAGGAAAAGATCAGTTTTTATTCCAACCCCAAATAAGGGCAATGCCAAAAAATGTTCAAACTACAGTATAATTGCCCTCATTTCACATGCCATTAAAGTTATGCTCAAATCCTTCAAGCTAGCCTTCAGCAATTTGTGAATTGAGAACTTCCAGATGTTCAAGCTGGATTTAAAAGAGACAGAAACCAGAGGTCAAATTGCCAACATCCATTTGATCACAGAGAAAGCAAGATAATTCCAGAAAAACATCTACTTCTGCTTCACTGACTACACTAAAGCCTTTGTGGGGATCACAACAAACTCTGGAAAATTATTAAAGGGATAAGAATACCAGAACACCTTAATTGTCTTCTGAGAAACCTGTATGCGGGTCAAGAAGAATTGGTTAGAAGAGGACATGGTTCAAAACTGGGAAAAGAGTATGACAAGGCTGTATATTGTCACCTTGCTTATCTAACTTACATGCAGTGTACATCATGTGAAATGCTGGATAACTCACAAGCTAGAATCAAGACCTCTGGGAGAAATATCAACAACTTCAGATATGCAGATGATGCCACTCTAATGGCAGAAAGTGAAGAGGAACTAAGAGCCTCTTGATGACGGTGAAAGAGGAGAATAAAAATGCCGGTGTAAAACTCAACATCATAAAAGTAAAGATCATGGCATCCAGTCTCATCACTTCATGGCAAATAGAAGGGGAAAGAGTGGATGTAGAACAGATCTTCTCTTCTTGGGCTCCAGAATCACTGTGGATTGTGATTTCAGCCATGAACTTAAAAGATATTTGCCCTTTGAAGCAAAGCTATGACAAAATTAGACAGCATGTTAAAAAGCAGAGATATCGCTTTTCTGACAAAAATCTATATAGTTGAAGCTATGGTTTTTGCAGTAGTTATGTGTGGATGTGAGAGCTGAACCATAAAGAAGGCTGAGCACTGAAGAATTGATGCTTTTGAACTGCAGTGTTGAAGAAGACTCTTGAGAGTCCCTTTGAGTGCAACGAGTTCAAACCAGTCAATCCTAAAGGAAATCAACTCTGAGTACCCATTGGAAGGACTATTGCTAAATCTGAAGCTCCAGTACTTTGCCACCTAATGGGAAGAACTGACTCATTGGAAAGGACCCTGATTCTGGGAAAGATTGAAGGCAAAGGAGAAAGGACAGCAGAGGATGGGATTATTAGAAAGTATCACTGACTCAGTGGACATGAATTTGAGCAAACTCTGGAAGACAGTGACGGACAGGGGAGGCTGGCATGCTGCAGCCCGTGGGGTTGCAGATTGGGATCTGACTTAATGACTGAACAAAAACAGACGTATGTATGTATGTATTTTGGCTGTGCTGGGTCTTCATTGCTGAATGCAGGTTTTTTCTATTTTCAGTGCTTGGACTTCTCATTTCAGTGGCTTCTCTTGTTGTAGAGCACAGGCTTTACGGCAGACGGGCTTTAGTAGCTGTGGTGTGTGGACTCCGTATTTGTGGCACATCGATTTAGTTGCCTAGTGGCATGTGGAATCTTCCCAGACCAGGATTGAACTCACCCTTGCATGGCGCGGATATCCTAAACTACTGGACGAACAGGGAAGCCTTGCAAACATTTCTTTACCAACTGAGAGCAGATCTGCTGGTAGAAATGTTCCCTTAGCTTTATTTTCTCAGAGAATACAGAGAATATCTTTTTGTGATTTCATTCATGAAATTCAATTTCACTGAATATAGAATATTGCATCAAAACTCCTTTTAAATTTAGCCGTTTTCAAATATTGTATCACTTCTTTCAGGCCTCCATAGTTTTGCAATGGAAATCCATAATCATTCAAATTACAGTTCCTGTGTAGCAGCTTTCTCAGTTTTGATTTTTGATATTTTGTATTAGATAATCCTTTATTATGTGTGTGTGTTTGTGTGTGTGTGTGTGTGTGCTTACGTGTGTGTGGTGGGGTGGGGAGGAATGGGGGCTTGTGCATTGTAAGATGTTAAATGTCATCTCCATCAAATAGGTGATTTAGAGTTGTGGGAGTTGAATGATATCCATCTTGCTTTACTGTGAAGAAGTTGACTGTGTTTAAAATTGGAATCTAAAGAACTCTAGTTAAATATATATCATATTTCCTCTTTTGGAACAATCTCAGTACACAAAAGGGTCTAGAAAATCATCCTGTCACCATTGATGTTCCTTTAATCTGTCAGAAGGTGCCTCAAAATAATTAAGTTTTTTGAGAGAGGGTGGGGAATCAATAAGACTTTCCAAATGTTTTGTTTGAGCCATAACAAATCCGCATGAAGGTGCCAGGCTCTTTAAATGTTAGGAGTTTTGTTGCCTCCTTAAGACAATCCATAGGAGCTTTCCTGCAGCTCTCTCTGTCTCTACCCTGGTGCCTAACCTGGGGTTGGAGAGTTGTGTGAACCCTTCAGGTTCTCAGTCTACAAAATCAAATCAATGTGAAATAACAAAAGCACTGTAAAAAGTATTCCAGAAAAATATTTGCAACAAAAGCACCTGTTAAATTCTCTACATTCATTCAGTTAACTTCCTTTGGGGTAACACATCTATATTACTTGATTACTGTTTATTCAAAAAAATCTAACTTTAAACATGCTTGACATTTTCCAAGTGTAGATAACATATGAGTTGAACTTTCAGTCACATTTATATTTTTCAGTTTCTCATGTATTAAACATTTGACTCTAAGCAGATAATGTTTAAGAGCAAAGAGAGATTTTCTCACAATAGGCTCCTTTTCTGTACTTCTTTTGTTTATTTTATTGTAAATGGAAAGAACAAACAGAAATCTAGTGTCAGTATGAGCAAAATTTAAAATATAAAAATTTAATAGTCAATAATGTTATATTAAGTCTAAACATAATCCATAAACTCTACTAATATGTATGTTTACAGCTATAGAATGTTTATTATCAGTGTATTCTAGAATTTTTTCATTGTTTGCTATTGTTAATACATAGTGAGATTTCAATTTCTTATCATGTCCCCTAGGAATCACCAGATAGGGATCAAGGACAAGTAGCACAGTGCCTAACATATAATAGGCACTAAGTAAATGTCAAACCTACATTAATATGAATCAATTAAATGGAGGATTATATTGATATCAGCAAAAATAAGTTTAGAAATAATAGATCATATATATTTATGAAAGCATCCTCTCCTGCTTGTTGCTACGTCACATTAGCTTTGATGGATGCTGAGAGGAAAATTTGAGGTTATAAGCACGACAGCTGAGTTGTTACATGAATTACTCTGCAATTTCTCTATCACTGATTTAAAATTTGACTTTTATGAAAGCAAGTTTAGATAAAGACAGTTCAGATAAAGACAGAATTACTTGTACCCAATTCAGGAGGTGAATTTTTGCAGAAACAAATATGCTATAGTGAATTAGCAGGAAGGTCGGTTAAATTGTTAATTATTAATAAATCAGTTTATTTAGCAAATGTATTGAAAATCTGAATATGCTTTAGACAAATAAGATATAACTTTCCCTAGAGGAACCTAACAGTTGTCAGGTAATTAAACACATAACTACAATTAATGAGATAAACACTAAAGAAACAATGAATAGAATGAGCCATTTTCATTTCAAAGGTCATGCAAAATCTTACAAATATAAACTTTCCCACAGGGTCTTAAGTGAGATACAGAAGTTTTCTAGGAATTTCTATGGTAAGGGAGGAAAATATGGAGTTCATTCCAGGTAATATGTCAAAGAAACATGACACATTTGGGGTATCACAAGTTGTTCAGTGTATTCAAAGGATAAACTGCAGGAGGGGAACAGAGAGAGAAACAGGCATGGCCCAAATAACGAAGATCTGCTGATATGCCATACTGGGGGGGGGGGAGAAAAGAAAACCCCTAGAGCTTCATATAGATAATTCTCAAATTTTTATGTGTAGGTTTGGACTCTGTCTTGATTTTCAGGTACATGTTTTCAATGGCTTTCCAAGCATAAATTTCAACTGGAACTCACTCTCTCTCTCTCTGTCTCTCTCTTCCTATACCAGATTCTTCCAAATCATAAACCAACCCACATGATCGCAATTGAAGATTTTAACAGATAAGGCTCATATCTTAAACATTCATGTATGTGTGTATGTATTCAGTTCAGCTGCTCAGTCATGTCCAACTCTGCGACCCCATAGACTGCAGCACGCCAGGCTTCCCTATCACCATCTCCCAGAACTTGCTCAAACTTATGTCCATTGAGTCTGTGATGACATCCAACCATCTCATCCACTGTCATCCCCTTCTCCTCCTGCCTTCAATCTTTCCTAGAATCAGGGTATTTCTAATGAGTCAGTTCTTTGCATCAGGTGGCCAAAGTATCAGAACTTCAGCTTTAGCATCAGTCCTTCCAATGAATATTCAGGACTAATTTCCTTTAGGATTGACTGGTTTGATCTCCTTGCAGTCCAAGGGACTCTCAAGAGTTTCTCCAACACCACAGTCCAAAAGCATCAGCTCTTTGGCGCTCAGCTTTCTTTATGGTCCAACTCTCACATCCATACATGCCTACTGGAAAAAACCATAGCTTTGACTAGATGGACCTTTGTTGGCAAAATAATGTGTCAGCTTTTTAGTATGCTGTCTAGGTTGGTCATAGCTTTTCTTCCAAGGAGCAAGCGTCTTTTAATTTCATGGCTGCAGTCACCATCTGCAGTGATTTTTGGAGGCCCCCCCTAAATTAAATTCTCTCACTGTTTCCCCATCTATTTGCCATGAAGTGATGGGACCATGATCTTAGTTGTCTGAATGTTGAGCTTCAAGCCAACTTTTTCACTCTTCTCTTTCACTTTCATCAAGAGGCTCTTTAGTTCTTCTTCACTTTCTGCCATAAGTGCATTGTTATCTGCATATCTGAGGTTATTGATATTTTTTTCTGGCAATCTTGATTCCAGCTTGTGCTTCATTCAGCCTGGCATTTTGCATGATGTTCCATGCATATAAGTTAATAAACAGGGTGACAATATACACTCTTGATGGACTCCTTTTCCAATTTGGAGCCAGGTATGTATTAGTAGCCCATTTTGTTGTTATTTTCAAGTGTTCCAGCTTCAAAAAAAAATTTCACAACATAATTTTCATAAAATCCTGGGTTTGAAAATCTGTGGGAGAGAAATACTAGGGAGACTGTGGTGATAACATATTGGATCAGGAAGGCATTTCTCCCAGCAATGATAAGATTTATTCTATGCAATGAGTTTTAATTTTAGAAAAGGGAAACTGGTTACATCCTTTCATAGAAGCTTTGATGGACTGTTCCAAATCTAAAGTTTCCAAGTATCTGAATGCTTCTCCTTCCTTGAAACCTGGGCAAACTTCTCTAATGAAAAGCAAGCAAGCAAAAACAAATAAAGGGCAATTGTAGACTTAGCCTGAGTTACAATGGATTTAGGGAAGTTTCTATTATATTCAAAAAACTAAATTATGAACCGTAAGGGCATGTTGGAGTTCTGTTTCTATTGAACAGTGCCACTGTGATGCTAACATATTTTCCAACATAAAAGTTTTGTCCAAAAAATGCTAGATAGCTTTTATCATCAGATAGATTAGAGGGAAGAGATACTGCCTCATTTTGGGTAATCCATGCTGAGAGGAAAATAGACAAACTCACCATGTCTTGTGTGATAGAGTCATGAATTTTCATCTTTGCACTTTCAGTGTGGTACAGTAGTGTAAATGTTTGTTGGAAATAATAACTGTATAAGAAAATTTTATTTTCCTGAATATATTTTGAAGACAAGAATCTGATTACTTCCAAAAAGTTTAAAATGCTAAAATTGAAAAAATACATATGAAGTAGTTTTTAGTGGCATATGTTGTGTTTTCTTACACCTCAAGGTAACTTTTAAGAGATAAAAAGTAACTAAACTGAATGTTTTCAGAGTTTTCAATGTTTGTTTCATAACTCCATAACATGTTTAAAGCTAACTGGTATATTCTTTTATATACTAAGCATCTATGAGAATGTTCTACATGTTCCAGATACTTTATGTCACAGAATA